>OZ018322.1:71493910-71598910 GCA_963969495.1 Ceratothoa steindachneri | reverse complement strand
ATATAAACGTGTATATTTAGAACTTTTTTGTTCAACTTTTATTAGGGTACGCATGCCTTTTTTATGCAAGTGCGAAATATTAATACTGTCGAGGGTGTTCATTCTGCTACCCTTAGTAAAAAAGTAGGGTGGCATGATGTCATCATCACTGCTGATGACATTGAAGTCCAAGAATCTGTGTGACAGCGAGCAATCTGGTGCTCTGGCAGAAATTCTTCTCGTCGAAGTAGAATCACAGCATCTCCGCTCCAACATGAGTTTTAACTTATAATCAGTTTCCTGTATCACCTTGGACAGAAAATTTCCTTCCTCCTCTGCTACAAAAAGGCAAACATCTTTATGCACTACTAGCCTAATCAACATTTCATTCACCACTTTATCCCTCCTTGTAATTGCTCACATTGGCTTCCTAAACTCATGGTTGATAATCTCATGGATTTCAGCGACGAATTTTGCATTTATTTCTGGCGTCAGGTTGTCGACTTTTCTCTCTACTCTGGCCTTTTATTCGAATCCAGAATCTTCTAGCTCCTTTCTTAACTTTTCCACCATCCTTTCCCTGACGTTGGAGAACTTTTAAAATCTCCTTATTGATCCCTCCGACGTAGATCCCAAGGATTCCATGCCTTTTCCACAAATTAAGAAGTTATAAAATTTTTCATAGTCAATTATTCTGCTAAATATAAAGCAAAAATGGTTATCCTTCTCAAAAGTAAAAGACCGACAACGCGGTTGAAATATATGCTTAAAATAGCAGCTGAACATTGCGAACTAATACCATTCGTACCCTTTATATATAATTCAATAGTATTCTGGTTCTAATCATAGGCTTCTAGGTTGCTTTCCATTAGTAATCTCAGTCATTATCCTTGAAACAACACCTAGATACTGCTGATTTTTCAGAGTTGGTCTTTTTTGTAGCAATAAATTATTATCTTTTATTAAAGCTTTTCCCCATTACGTTGCTTATAATTGTAGGAATAGAATGGTAGAAGATCAGAGAATTTCTACTGGTAGAATTCAACGCGGGGAATGCCATAGTTTCGCAGTTGTGTACAAAGCCCAGGTAGATGGTAGACAATTACTCCGTTCCACGTCGAAAAAATGTTGTAAAGAAAGGCGACCGACACATTTGAATGACAATCAAGTGTTACCTCATAGCATCACTTCACTGAGTTTATCAAATACGACTTAAACAGTGGAACCGTTCGTAAATATATCAAACTAAAATGGTACTTAAATTTAACAACCAAGATAAGCCCTTGCGAACTAATATTCGCAATATTTGCACTTCATGCATAACATCATATATAAAAAATCACAAGAAATCAGTCAAGTTTGAAAAATAGAACTACAGAGGAAGTTAAAAAATAATCCCCACCATTAAAATTTTCCCTATCTTTGAACTCAGAGCATATAAAGGATGTACATACGCTGATTTTACCTCAGCAACAAAGTGAAGTAACACTTGCATCCTCCCTGGATGACCTAAAGGTAAGCGACCCCAAAATTACTCCTTAAGAAGGGCAACCCAAATTTTTCTCACCTGAAGATTAAAGACCCTAATTTTTCGCACATGTTCAGAAATGACACCAATAATGAGGGACGCTCCGGTGTCAGAACGTGTTTCCTTCTTGATTTAATTTAGCATTCTTGTTTGCTTTTCAATTTTTTGGTCGTTGGTATGTATAATTTCGTTAGTGTTGATGTTTATTCTTAAATTTAGCCTAACAATAGACTAAAATTAAGTACGGCAACTTATGCCCTGGTGGCAGATGCCAGACCTGATGAGGCCTTTATTGCAGTCTTCATCTTAAACTAACTAAATTCCAACCTTATAAACATCCAACTTGTTTCTTAAACTTTAATCAAGTCTATCCCAACTTGTGCCATCTCAAGATAAGCGAGCCAATTTTTTTACTCTTGTCTAACCCAACTTGTCTCATCTGAAGATAAAAGACCCCCACCCCCTCGGAAGCACTTTGGTCGGTTATCTCTAGGCAATCCAATTTTGGAATCTTTCGATAATTTTAATTTCTCTGAAAATAATATTGTAGGATTTAAAGACTAATTTCGAAAATATACAAGGGGTTTCGAGTTGTGTTTTAATTTTCCATTTATCTAGTTTCCTCTTCTCATAAGATAGTTATGATTCAGGCCAGCTGCTCTTTCGGTTTGTCCTGCAGCGGCTCATCTATCTTGGCCTACTCTTCTTCTTACAGATTGGCACACTTAAATGAAGCCGACATTTAATTAAGGTTTTCTCTAATAACTTTCAAGTATAACAGGGTGTTGAATGTCTTCTCAAGTCCAGATTTGGTACATTTAGTATCATGGCAGAGATTGAAGTATAAGTATCCCTATCTGTATATGGATCAGATGGTAAATGTTTAATATTACCTCTTGATTTTATTTTATTACGATGTTTTTAATATTCTGCTGGTTTCATATCTCTAGAAAATGATTATTCATAAAGAATTCAGAACATTAAATATATCTGAACACACACTGTTCAATCTTGGACTAATTAAAAAGAATATCACTTAGCACATTTGAAAAAATGGCTTACATTCTTTTGAACAGGTGACCCTTTTACTGAACCTTATTATATATCGGAACCCAATCCACCTAATGAAATGCGGGTAATTTAAAAAAAAAATTCTCATACTTAAAATATAAAAGTTTAATTGTCTTAGAATTATTTGTAAAGATTGAAACTTATACAAATTTCTAATATATTGTAGCAAAATGAAATAGTTTATTCAAATATCTACCTTATTTAGTAGTTTATTGTAATGAGAGGGCTTGCTTTTGAAATAAATTTATGCCATAATGGTTCTAAAGATGATATGGCAACTCGTAGTTCCTTCTTAATAATTTCTAAATTGACAACATTTTTATTTTACAACCGCAGGTGCAAAAAAGTCGCATTGCTTTTTTTTTTATAAAGTACCCTATTCTCTTGGTAACTGTAGCCAAAATTTAACAAGGGTTTCATTTTCAAAGTTCAATTTTAAACATATGTCGCAGGTGAGGGATATAAAATTCTGTTTCTCGTAAATAGCTAGATTCATTTACTCAAATTTACTAATGACTATGCGGTATCATTATGTGCTATCCACTAACCGCACCATTTGTTATAATATTCCAAATTTGTCAAAAAGTGTTTAGCATAGATACCTAAAGAAATTATGTCCAATTTCCCATTTCCTCTGAAAATCAGCAGAGATCTAAAGTATAAAGTTACTGTTTCGAATGAACTGGGATGACTCAAACTTGATCTTCCTTGCCGGTATCTAGGGCGTCCCCCAGGGTGCTATAAGAAGTGGGCAGTATCATGCTTTGCTATTCACTAACCGCACCTCTGTTATAATTTTCCAACTTTTAGCAGTCATACAAAAGCTAGGAGTATTCAGCTTCCATACCATCAGATAATGTTGCAAAAGTCTTAGATTAGCAGAGTATAATTTAATAAATTTATAACTTTAATTTAAACTTGAAAAACTGCTATTTAATCTTCTTTCTTGCCTTTTAAATCAAGAAAATACTTGTAGAACTTCAATTTTTACTAAAACTTGTAAACTGATCTTTCGATCTGTTATCAACAGTGCTCCGTCAATGCGAAACCCAATGCAACTGATCAATCAATGGTCTTGAAAAACACATGTGCTCATTGACATCAGTTACCGCAATGTATCAAACCTAGAATATTAAATTGCATCTTTCTACATTAGTTGGTTCATTAACTTGTGAGGGAAAGTAAAATATTTTGAGCTTTTAAATCAATTGCTAAAACTCCATTTCTAACATGCCGATAATTCTCTTCCCAACAGTATTTTCAAAGTCGATGTGCATACAATGTCTTGACCATTCTTTGACCAAATTAATGGCTGCAGAAAATACTAGTCTCTCCAAATAAGTAATGCCTTTTAATTTTGGGAATTTTGAAAAAAATATGATGTAACTTAAGCTGTAAAAAAATGAATATGTTAAAATGCTTAAAAGTTGAAATTATGTTTATTGGTTTTACTTGATTTTCTTTTAAAAATATCCGGCTGCTTACCAACATAAATCTGATATATTTTCACGGTTTTGTTTTAATTTATTGATTATGTTTTCTGCAGCTAAAACAGCTTCACAAATTAAACACTCTGGCTCTACATCCCAACCCCCAACCCCCAAATTCCTGGTGAAGTTCACGGAGAAGTAGCTTTGATCTTATTCTCTTATTTTTAAATTAGTATTTCTATCTTATGTTTCTATTAAAATTCTTGGTTTAAGATTTATCTTTAGTCTTCTTTTAAACTAATTATTTATTTATCAATAGTTGTCATCCTTTTTCTCCTTAATAAGAGAATATATAAAAATATGAGCACATTAAGAGACTAAATTTAAAATTAAAATTGCCCCATGAAATTGAATTGCACAAAAGACGAATTTAGATATGCATATCGAGAAATACCTTTATAACAATTGCCAAATTTCTTCATACTTTTGTTACTATTAATTCCTGACAAATATGTAAGTTTGCTCTGATTATTAATTTATATGTTTTATGCCATAGTATAATAATTAAGTGTCTAAATCCTTATAAATCTATATGTTGTTTATATTACTAAATGTAATATTTTTTATGTTAAGAAATAAAAAAAAGTTGCATAATAAATCAACGAATATTAGCGGGGCTCTCGTTATCCCACGGTATTAATCGTGGAATTTCTTACTTCGAGGAAGAGGTTCGAACCAGGAGATCAGTTTCATTGAGCGGATACAGTAATACCCCCACAAAGGTAAGTTTTTCTACACCTGTCATCTTCTCCATAGCAAATCACAACAGCGCTATCATTTCCAGTCTCACTTTCACAGCTAAACACCAGTCTCAACCCTGGTTTTGGAATAGTGCCAAATGGAGTGCTTAGTATCCCTTATGGGGCAAACCATATCTAACTACTCTCACCGAGGAATGGGTGCGGCCCAAAACTCCTGGGGAAAAGAAGTATCCTTTATCGCTAGTTGAAATCTTGGACCTAGTCCTCCTTAATAAGGCCTGTACTCGGGTGCCTTGGGCTCGACATTAATTGACATTCTGATCGTCATGTACATATCTTTATTCGGTCGGGAGATCATATCCAAAATGCTAGTAAGCAAAGCGCTACCTACCTAAGAATGAAAGCAAAATTGCGATAAAAGGTAGTCAAGATTTCCTATACTCAATAATTTGAATCTACACTACTACAACAAACTTTGACAATAATGGACCCTAGTTAAAATGACAGTCACTCGTTGCTTTAAACATACTCGAATTAGTGCGTTGAGACGATTGCCAACCACTTTCGTTACATTCCCAACAAATTTGTTACTTTTTTATTGTTCTAAAACTGTGAAAATTTAAAGTTTTTTTACCTCTTCAACGAATTATATTTAAAGTTCAGAAATATTTTACCTTTTAGAGTACCTAACGAAACGTAACGTAACTTAAATTAAGTTAGGTAAGGTTAGTTACTTTCATTTTATTTATGTTAAAGTCGTTTTCCGCTAAGTATGAAAATTCCATTTTATTCTGTTCTTAATTTTTTCTTTTAGCATGCATAATTTTTGCTTATAAACTTACAAATCATTATTATCTCAATGTAACCCTCTTACGAAAAAAAATAATTAAAAAATGTTGGTAGATTGCCTATTGAAATGAATAAATGTTGGTAGATCACGTATTTTAAAAGCATCATTTTACCAATGTATAAACTGAGGCTTGCCCCCAAAACCATATGAAATCTAACTTTTGCTCGCATTGTTATCAAAACAAGTTAGAGTGCTGTGGCACGTGTAAAAACATCCTTGCCTTAAATCATAATTCTTAGAAAGAGAAGGAATTATGTCTGCAATTGGTCCAGACAAAATGCTCGAGGTGGAAACTAATCCAGGTTGTTGAAATATTTAGTCTCCGAAATATTATATTTCACCTTTTCTTCTCACTGATAATTAAGAGCGGACGAGAAATATAGTCCACTAACCGACCCTTCTAAGATTAAAAATAGATATAGCGATGAAATTAGATATCAATAAATCCTATGGATAATATTAGTATAATTATCAAATTTTATTCCTTCGATTGTGCCTTAGGGCCATTACTTGAACAGTTAAAATTAAAAAAAAAGGAGAAAAATTAACTTAGTTTAATATTACTGTATTATATTTTTTCATAATGAAACTTTTTGAAATTAAAGGATATATATTATTTTATGTTTTGAATCTTTTTTAAATAAATGTATTATAAAAGAGAGATTTAGAGAGACATTTTCAAAAATTATTAAAATTAACGGTAGTTATTCATATATTTGAAGCTTTTATCAAAATTCTTTCTAGAAGTGCAGAAAAAATTATGATTATCGAATGTTTTTGAATAAAAAAATGTTTTGAAAATGCATTAAAGTTACTGGATAGTTGTTGTTTTTTTGTATTTTTGGTATATAAAAGCAAATTTAAATGGGGGGTAAAAGGAGCTCTGAAGATTGTTTTTTCTGCATATCAAATGAATTCGCAGGCAAGAATTTCTTGCCCTTAGGCGTATAAAATAAGCATGAATCTGAAAAAAATTATAGGACAGAGTAAAGTATAAGGGAGACATGGCAATGGCTTCGCTACTAAGATTAAAATTTAAAATCTACAAAAAGTGGCCATGGTTAAATTTTTATAAATTTTCTGAACTTCGCCAATTATAATAATTGTAAAAAAGGAACTCTAAATATAGAACTTCATTTGTAATTCTTTGGGTTTGAAAAATTCACAAAGTTTTGATACTTATAACGGGTGGCCCAAAAGTAAGTTCATATTTTTAAAAATTAATAACACAAAAACTATTAAAGTTATAAAACTGGGTGATATATAAAATGAAAGAAGAGATCTTAGGTTTTTATTGCACCAAATTTTCCAGGACCTTTTCCAAAACATCAGGAGTGATTTTGTCTATTTCTTCAATGATATTTTGCTTCAATTCTTAAGACTATTAAGGTTTATTTACGTATACCTTTTCTTTATGGTATCCCCAAAGGAAAAAATATTAAAAGGTAAAATCAGATGATCGTGGTGGCCAAGAAACATCACCTAAACGTCAAATTAACCGACCAGGAAAGGCTGCTCTTAATGTTGCCATGGTTTCTCTCGCTGTGTGTGCTGTCGCCTTATCTTGTTGAAACCACATATCGTGCATATACAAATCTTCCAGTTTGGGCAATAAATAATCTTGTATCATTTCTCTGTAAGTGTACCTTGTTACTGTCACTGTTTTTACGTCAGCATCCTCGAAGAAGTAGGGACCAATGATTCTCGAACTGGTTATGCCGCACCAGACCCCAACATTCTGTGCATAAAAAGGCTGCTCGTGAATTATCATTAGCTTTTCAGCACACCAGAATATTCAATTTTGTTTATTAACGTATCCAGTAATGTGGAAATGGGTTTCATCGGACATGATTAGGTGCGAGGTAAAAGTTGGATCATTTGTTAGTCCTAAAAATGCTCGTTCAAAGTTTATTCTTTTTTGATTGTCTGCAATATTTAATTGTTGAGTTATTTGAATTTTGTATGGATGAAGTTTCAATTCTTTTGTTAGGATGCGTTGCAATGATGTTCGAGCAATTCCTAGTTGACTGGAATGTATCCTAGTTGACGTTTGTTTTTGTTGTTGGACAGTAGTTAACACACGCTGAATGACACCTGCATTTCGCACAGATCTCGGTCTACCAGAACGTTCTTTATCACCTCTGCCGTGCAGAAAAAGAGCACCGAATATACAAAATAATAACTTTACAGGAGAAGCGTGCAATTCCCCCCAAATAGTATATTTTCAAGATTCTGTTAAACGTTTAATGTATTTACTACATTATGGGCATCATATTTCATATTTGTACTTTCTTTTGTGCATTAATTTTATATTTTTGGCTCAGTTGCACAAAAACTGTTTTTCCTTTGGTTTGTGGATTACTATTCACCGCAAATGCAGATGAAAGAAAGTGAATATAAGTATATTCGGTGTTTTTCTTCTTGAATGACCATTAATATTAAACAATGAGACACCGATTATACCTATATTCGGTGTTATCACTTTGTATTATTGACAACATTAAGCAATCAGACTTCATTATAATTATGGCAACCACATTACATTATACATTCATCCCTTTTTGTTTATTATTAGAATTTTTAACAAGTCATTGGGAAGGTATAAACAATCTTATAAATCTATGTAGTTTTTATTGGTATTTTGACCATAAGAATAAAAACCAAACAGAATTTTTAAAAAATGCAATGAATTTTTTTTTCTATTTGCATGTTAATATTAGTTTGAAATATCCTTATTAAATAAAGAAAATAGAGAACATAAAGTCATATTTAAAACGATCTGAGTAAAAGTATAAAACCACAAAAACTGTAGTTATATCCCTTTTTAAGGAAAAATGACTAAATACACAAAAGGTAAATCCATTTTAAACTTAACGGGAAAATTCATAAGACCTTGTGGTTTAATCTACTCTAGAATTTAAGAGATCGGACATATTATCCCTAGTAGGGAGGTTATTCCAAAATGCTCGGCAGGAAATAGGCATTCTCATAACAAGACCTGACTGAATTTTATCCAATTTTTCTTTTTTAATTTCTCTTGGCTTTGATGAATATTTCGCCGAATAATTGGGTGGAATAATTTCTTTCATAAATTTAACTTTAGTTCCAGAGTTCTGAAATGTTTTTTTTTATAGATCAGTCCGTGCAGACCTTTCTCAAATCGGACTTCACATAAATCTTGTAAAAGAGGAATATTATTCTCAGAAGACGCTCTTCGGGTTGTTCTTAACCTTGACAAGCCCCAGCTTAGCCTCTCTTCCTTCCTTCAAAACACTTGTTTCCTCTCTTTTCACACAACCTCTCCCACAACTTTCTCTAGTCAGCCTCTAATTTCACAGGGTAGATGCTGACCTTCCTTGCAGCCAACCGTCCCGCATCGGGGCTGAGGGGGTGGGGGACAATGTTCCCTAACCCCTGAGCTCCGGTTTGAAGTGGCTGGTTTTTAACTACCTGCTTCATCCCAACACATACCTTCCTCACATCCCTTTTCCTCTCGTCTTCAAAATCTATCATTTTTACGCCGTGTCTAAGGTGGAGCCGCCATGCCGATGGACTGCCAGGCCACCAGGCGGGAGGGGTGGTTCCAAATGGCGGCGCCTGGCTCTGCCGGGCCCGCAAGCACCTCTTGCAGTGCGGGCAACTGTGAGAGGTGGTGAGCTGTTGCGTTCCGTGTAAATAAGAGGGTCACTATGCCCAATGATGATTATAAAAAAAAAAAAAAACAACTTCCCCAAGAACAACGGAGCCGCCCTCGGGCAGCTCCCCCCAAGAAATGAAGGTCCTCCCCCTTGTGCTTGCGCAGGGGACCCTCCATACTTCTTTAACCGGAGAGGAGGCTTACTCCTCTCCTACGCCTACGGGTGTAGGGGACTTCCCCTCACTCCCTTTTTTCTAGGTGCTTTCGGGCACCTCCCTATTTCCAGCGGCAGTCCCTCCTTTTCTTTCTAAGGGGACTGCCAAGAAAGCCAGCAGGCAGCCCATTGCCGACTGCCCCTCTTGTAAGCGGCTCGGTAGGGCAAACCCCCTTAGGGGGGAGAGGGAAGCCAGGCCCCTTCGGTCGCTTCCCTCAAAAGACCTGCTGGCAAGGATATTAAACCTGGCCGGGGTAAAGGCTTGTGCCTCCCCACAAATGACTCTTGAAACTGCCAAGGGGACCTGCGATGTCCTGGGAGGGGATGGCCAACTGGAGGCCCCTCCCATGATAGACATAGTCTTTGAGGAGACCTAGCCTCAGACGGTAGGGCCTTCCATGGGGGGGAATTCGGGCTCGGCGCCAAGCAACGAAACGAGTCCGCCCCTATGCAAGGTCCCCCTCAAACGGCTGAAGGCTCCGAGGCAATACAAGGAGGGGAGGGATCTCCTCCGACAGGTGCCCCCACGACTACCAGGAACTTCTCCATTTTGGAGAGGGACCTGGCTGAGGCCGGCCCATCTGGCATGGGGGCTTCTGCCGGCGGAGGTGAGAAGCGGGTTCATTCCCCGCCCTCCTCTCCAAAAAAGAAAAAGACTAGAAAGACAAAGAAGACTCGGGGCTCCTCTCCATCCACGGGGGCTGCGGGGACGGATAGGTCTGCTACCACTTTGGTAGGCGACCAAGCCAAGATCGGCACATCCAGCCCCTCTACCCCCCCGTGTGCGGAGCCCCTGACTAAGAACAAGAGTGCACAGGGCGGAGCCTCGATGACATCGGGGCCCCTCATTCAGAGGTTACCTGGCGTTTTCGAGCCCGCTGGCTTCAAACGCTTCCTCGTTATTCGCTCCACTGATGGCACCATGTTGTCCAAGGGCAACATGATCCATCAGAGGAAAAGATTTAGCTAGTGCAATTGGTAGAGAGCCGAAGGTGACCCGTTTCTCGGACGGGAGCCTTCTGGCGAATGCGGCGAATCCCGCCGAGGCGGGCAAGATAAGTGCTCTTCGGACACTTCATGGCACCCCGGTGAGTGTGATGCCGCAATCTACCATGAACTTTGTAAAAGGAGTAGTTTCTGCGAGGGAACTCGTTGACTACTCCATTGAGGACATCACCCTAGAGCTGGCCGACCATGGGGCGGTCAAAGTCGAACGTGTGATGAGAAAACAGGGAGGGGCCTCGAGACCCACCCCTACACTCTTCGTCACATTCGACTGTGACAAGCTCCCTGAGTCGGTGCGTGCCGGTTGGTACCGCTACCGCGTGAAGGCATTCGTGCCACTTCCGCGGTGGTGCTATTACTGTCACCGCCTTGGCCATACGAATCGCTCATGTAGACGTGCAAAGTCAGGGTCACCCGAAGTATGTGTAAATTGCTCCAAGGTCGCACACGATAAGTCCAAATCGTGTGTGGCCAAGTGTGTCAATTGCGGAGAGCCGCACCCTGCTTCTTCGAAGCAATGTGGTGCATATCTCCTGGAGAAAGAAATCCTGGCCGTTCAGGCCCAGGATAAACTCTAATTCCGCGAGGCTAAGGACTTGGTCCTGGCGCGCCCAGCTCTGCCTGTTACGTCATATGCCTCAGTAGCTAAAAAGGCACCCTCTGCTCCTGGCCCATCCAGGCCAACGATCACGGTTGTTTTCGCGCCCATTCGGAGCCCTTCTGCGGGCTCTACCCAACCCTGGCGCTCCCCTGGTAAAGCTGGCTTCAAAAAGGGTTCATACCCAGCCCCGGCTAAAACCAGGGCTCCCCCCTCTTCCCCCAGCGTGACCGTTTCCCGCAAGGCGAAACGGCCACGCGCCTCCACCGAGTCGTTAGACTCACAGGAGGCAACACCCCTGAAGATGGTCGCTAGGCCATCTTCAGGGGTTCCTAAAGCTGTCCCCCGAAAGGAGGACAGCAACAAAGGAGCTTCGGCTCCTTCGCCCACGCCCCGAGGTGGAGCGAGTGGCTCGGAGACGGTGGTTCCTTGAAAAGAGGGCCCCCCGCCTCCGAAGCCGCAGCGCCCGCCTAAGGTTTCGAGGCGGAGGGAGGAAAAGACTCGCATGGTGAGCCCAACCTCCCCCAATAAGTCCTCGAAGGCAACAGCGCCTCCAGCGCTTTGTCCGGCCAACAGCGCCTGGGGTTCTGCCCCCGGGAAGCGTACGGCCATTCCCGTGAGGGTCTTCAGTTCGAGGAGGGCCCCCGCGTCTCCTCCAAGCTAGGCCTGGAGGGCATATTCCTTCAATGGAATTGCCGTGGACTCCGGGCCAACTGGGAAGAGCTGCGGAGGATCGTCTCGTCCCGCTCCCCGTTAGCTATCTTTTTGCAGGAGACCATGCTAGGCGCGTGCCCCCTGCCCGCCCTCCCGGGGTACAAGGGTCTTGCGACCCCACCACCGCGGGATGGCCGAGCTGGGGGATGCGGGGTTTACACCCGGCATGATGTCTCCGTTCTTCCTTTCTCTTTAGATACCTCCTTTCAGGCAGTGGCTGTGCAGCTGCACCTGGATAGGAGGTATACTATCATTTCTGCGTACATTCCACCGTCAGCTGACTTCAACGCGGGGGACTTCCGCCGCGTCGTGGCACGGTTGCTGAGGCCCTATCTCTTGCTTGGAGATCTGAACGGCAGGCATCCTCTCTGGGGAGATTACTCCATAAATCCCAGAGGACAAGTCCTTGCCGATCTGATCAAAGAGCTTGAGATGGGTGTCCTAAACGTGGATGAGTTTACGAATGACTGTCCGAGAACCGATTCATTTTCTTGCCTTGACCTATCTTTGTGCTCTTCGGATGCACAGCCTGATTTTGATTGGGGGGGTGGTCGATGACCTATATGGTAGTGATCACTTTCCCATTCAAATATCATTTTCAGGGCAACTGCCGCCTGAGAGACCAGCTCGGTGATGCTTGGCGCGGGCGCGGTGGCCTGCATTTCAGGAAATGACTGAATTCTCTATCTCAGTCGAGGAGTTTAGGTCGGTAGATGAGGCCGTCGAGTTCTTCTCCGGCAACATCATCGCCGTGGGCCTGACTACTATTCCTAGGACGTCTGGTCGTTTTGCACGCCGACCACTTCCATGGTGGTCGGCCGAGTGTGAGACCGCCCTCAAACAGAAGCGTTATGCCTACATGCACTATAAGCGCCGCCCGAACGATTTCACTGTCGCTGAATTCCGTCGGGCTAGGGCTAGGTTCCGGTATATTTCGGAGCACGCCCGCCACTCTTCTTGGCGGGCATACGTGTCTTCCCTTAACGGGAAGACCCCTTTAGCTGTAGTGTGGAAGCGAGTGAAAATGATTCGGGGCAAGTTCTCGCAGGACCCCCCTCCCGTTCTCCAGGAGAATGGGACCGCAATCTCGGACCCCGTGTCTGTGGTGGAATCGTTCGCGACCGCTTTTTCTGCATTCTCTAGCCGTGATGCTGCTCCGCCAGCATTCAATGCACGTCGTGATGTCGCGGAAGGCCGCCGGCTGGACTTTACCTCGAGAGGCGGAGAACCCTTCAACGACAAGTTTACTGTAAGCGAGTTGCGTTCCGCTCTCGCTTCGTGCGCGGACACCGCCCATGGTCCGGACGATGTCCCGTACGCCATGCTTCGACATCTAGGTGAACGAGGCATGGCCTTTCTGTTAGATTTGTTCAACAGGATCTGGGTGGAAGGTCTTCTCCCAGACTCCTGGCGAATCGCTACTGTGCTTGCCTTTCGCAAACCGGGGAGAGATCACTCTACTCCAACCGGTTTCCGCCCAATCTCTCTAACCTCTTGCGTGTGCAAGTTGATGGAGAAATTGGTAAATGTTAGATTAGCCTTTTTCCTGGACAGCGGAGGCCATCTGTCTTCCGCACAGTGTGGCTTCCGCAAGTTCCACTCCACGTCGGATGCTCTGCTCCGACTGGAAAATGCCGTCTGCAAGGCTTTCCTTTGTAGACAGCACTACGCCACGGTGTTTTTCGATCTGGAGAAGGCATATGATACCGCATGGCGATACGGTATCATGGAGACTCTCCACACGATGGGGGCGAGGGGACGCCTCCCAATTTTTATATCTGAATTTTTGAGAGATCGTCGAATCCGCGTACGGGTGGGACGAGCCCTCTCCGGCTTAAAGGAGCAGGAAGAGGGTGTCCCGCAGGGAAGTGTCCTCAGTGTCACACTCTTTGCCCTGAGCATCAACGGCATCACCTTGGTGCTGCCAGAAGATGTTCTCGCTACGCTCTACGTGGACGACCTTTCGATCTCTTTTGGCGCGGCCCAGATGCCAACTCTGGAGCGTCGACTCCAACAGGCATTGAACCGCGTCTCTCACTATGCCGAAGCGCACAGGTTTCGGTTTTCTTTGGCCAAGACTAAGGTGGTGCACTTCTGCCGCCATCCACGGCTTCACCCCGACCCAGATTTGTTTCTTAATGGGGTGCGCCTGGATGTGGTTGAGTCGCACCGTTTCCTTGGTCTTGTATTCGACCGACGCCTCATCTGGGAGGCTCATATTCGCTGCCTTAGGGTCTCTTGTACCCGCGCCATGGACATTCTCCGTTCCGTGACGTTCAGCGCTTGGGGCGCTGATAGGGCTACCGCCTTACTTTTTTATCGATCCTTTGTTCACTCGAAGCTCGACTACGGATGCGAGTTTTATGCATCCGCAGCCGAGTGTTTATTGCGGAAGGTGGATTCGATCCACCACACCGGCCTTCGCCTTGCGACCGGTGCCTTCCGCACTTCCCCCATTGAGAGCCTGTTGGTCGATGCTGGGGAGATGCCACTCGCTCTGCGCCGCGTGCAGTGCATCACTCGCCTGTACGCGCGAGCCCGGTGCCTCCCTCAGTCGCCAACAGCTCTCACTGCATCCGCAGCTGATCTCGATGGTGCCTATGCCGCCGAGAGACGCCAGTCATACCCTAAGCCCTATGGATTTAGGGCCAGGAAACTCCTTCGAGAGGTAGATATAGCTCTCGGGCCGGTGGCGCCTCTGGTTCTGCCCAGAACGCCACCCTGGAGGGTAGCACATTTGGCTATTTTTCGCCACGCCTCTGCTCCCAAAGCTTGTACTGCGCCGGGAGTATTGCGTTCGACCTTTTTGGAGCACACATCGTGTCACGCTGGTACCGTGCCAGTGTATACGGATGGCTCCAAGTCACAAGATGGGGGTCGGCTTCCACGCCGTATCCCCTCTGTTTGAAGTCAGCGGGGCTCTACCAGGCGCTGCGTCTGTCTTCACGGCCGAGCTGGTGGCAATACACCACTCGGTACGGGAGATTACGCGACGTGCCCGGTTCGGAGACCGGATTGTAATCTATAGCGACTCACAAAGCGCCCTGAGTGCTCTCGGGGCATTGGAATCTCCGCATCCCCTGGTTCGCGAAATCCGTGACGCCACGGTTTTGGCGAGCCGGGCAGATGTCGAGATTATCTTCTGCTGGGTTCCTGGACATGTAGGAATTGCGGGGAATGAGCGCGCCGATGAGGGCGCCAAAGAGTCCGCGAGGACTCTGCGACCGGACCAGCGTTTCGCTCTTCCTCACACTGACTACATGGCAGGAATACGGGCAGCTCTTCGGACTGCTTGGCAAAGAAGATGGGAGACGGTCGAGGGGAACTTAAAGTTGCGTGCCATTGCGCCGCGACTGTTCCCATGGACCTATCCCCCAATGCCGCGGCGGCTTCAGGTTGCTTTTTGTCGTCTTCGAATCGGACACACTTGTGTGACGCATCGCTACTTGATGGAGCGCTCGCCTGCGCCCTATTGCAACGACTGCGTCGTCCCCCAGACTGTTCGGTACATTCTTGTCGAATGTCCCAGTCTGGGTAATCTTCGCGCACGATACCTGTCCCGGTACCGGGATGGGCGGGGTCGCTACCGCCTGTCCCTTGTACTCGGGACGAGTGCGTGCACCATGACTAGTGGACTTATTGACTTTTGGGGGGAGGCTGGCCTTCTCCCTTTCATTTAACCCGGTTTAATTGTTGTTGTTGTTTTTGTTATTGTTTTTGTTATTGCTTTTTTATTGTTATTGTTATTTCTTTTTATTGTTTCCTGTTTAATTTTTAAAGTAGCCTAGAACTAGGCTGTTTGTTTACGGCGACTAATGCCTAAGTCGGCAGTCGCCAGATAGCCCCTTAACTAAAAAAAAAAAATGTTCCCATGGATCTATCCCCCAATGCCGCGGCGGCTTCAGGTTGCTTTCTGTCGTCTTCGAATCGGACACACTCGTGTGACGCATCGCTACTTGATGGAGCGCTCGCATGCGCCCTATTGCAACGACTGCGTCGTCCCCCAGACTGTTCGGCATATTCTTGTCGAATGTCCCAGTCTGGGTGATCTTCGCGCACGATACCTGTCTCGGTACCGGGATGGGCGGGGTCGCTACCGCCTGTCCCTTGTACTCGGGACGAGTGCGTGCACAATGACTGGTGGAGGCCGGCCTTCTCCCTTTCATTTAACCCGGTTTTATTGTTGTTGTTGTTTTTGTTATAGTTTTTGTTATTGCTTTGTTATTGTTATTTCTTTTTATTGTTGTTTCCTGTTGAATTATTTTGAAGTATCCTAGAACTAGGCTGTTTGTTTACGGCAACTTATGCCTAAGTCGGCAGTCGCCAGATAGCCCCTTAATAAAAAAAAAAAAAAAAATTAACCTTGACAAGTTTTCGTAGGCCTTAAAATCATAAAGTTGCATTTCTAGGACCGTTGTTCTCTTCGTTGAAAGTGCCAGTGAATCGCAGAGGTCTCTCATATCATACAAATTCTTCTTTTTCCGGATTACTTGTTTAATTTTTCCATGAACGACATCTGCGGCAAAGAATGTGTGACCGGTGACAAGATATTTCAACGTGATTTCCGTGATTTCAAGATCTTCATTGACAAGTAAAACGAATGCTGAATATAATGTCCAGTTTTTATTCTGGGCAACGCAATTATCTGTCAAAAATATAACCTTCTTTGTATTTCTCTTTTCCTTAATCACTTTGATATAGGATGATGCAACATCAGGAGCCTTCCTAGTGATGTTGATTTTTCTTTAAAGAAGCAAATGTTTCATTAAACACAAACATTCTAGAGCAGAAAAAAACTTTCTTTAACATCAGACATCCTTGGCAGGAGCAAAACCTTTTGCATATCGACGGCAAATATTAGGAGTCCATCCATTTGTTCGTATATCTCACTATCTCTATTGTATTTTTTTCTTTCTTCCTTTTGCATTTCATTTTTCAATTGAACCTTTTCAGCATTTTCTTCATTCATTTTTCAATTCATAAAATAAGCATGTTGAACGTTTGGCAACACAAGGTTCAGAAAAACTTATGTTCATTTTCTTTTGTATACTCCGATAGGATTCATATGAATAACGGACTGATGCGTGTTTTTCTTGAAATAGTTTGTACATTGAAGCAACGGAGAGATCTGTTGGAAAGTATCTTACATGTGGAGTATGGTCTCTTCTGAAATGAGAAATAACTGGATTGAAAGGTTTTGATGTGATTAATTATTACTTTTCTATTAACTCGGTTGGTAGGTTCACGTTTTCCTCTGTTATCTGGCACTGCAATATTTCCTGACAAATTAGTTCTAGATAAGGAAGCTGCATCAATAGAATCAAATAATGATTTTATAACCTGATCTTGACTGTACCCTAAAGTGCTGAGAAAAAATTTCTGACAGATTTTGATTGCTTGTCCTTTAGCATCGCTCAGTGTATACACATACGATGACTTCTTCCTTGATAAATCTTCCTGAATATGCCTTCTTTCTACTTCTTTCCTTGTTACTTTGCTTGACAACCATGCTCGCCTCATGGCGTAGCAGTTTTTCCAAAATTCTGAGTGAATGTGGTTTCGCATTTTATCTGGCATGGCATTTGTATGGGCATTTATCTATATCACATCCATTGAATATTGGGTGTTTTTCTTTATCATCAATGATCTTTTCTTGTTGTGTCATTGATTTCCTCCTTTTTAACCTCAGAAGCAACAGAGGTGTGATGGGAAGCCATTTTATTGTCATACACTGTTTCATAAGCATCGGAAACTCCAGGAGATTGAACTTCGATAGCAGCTGCTATATTATTCTCTTGAATGCATGAAATGTCTTGCTCTTCTCTCCTCAAAACACCTCTGAAAGGAGAAAAATAAACAAATATTTATGCATTGCATTTGAGTAGCACATACAATAATTTCGGGAATTACTGCATTATCATAATGATAATCATCACCATCATCCTCTTCCCTTAACTCCCTCACCATCACCTTAATTTATGCTTGTTACCTTGTATACACAGCATAACGGTGCAAGTATTTTTGTGTTAACAAATAGACACACATATAACTTAGAGGCATACAAATATTTAAAGCTTGCTCCTGAATATAAATATATATAAACAACGATATATTAAAGGTAAACAATATTGAAAGTTAAATGTCGGTGACTCAGCAAGAGATGCAGGCAGCCGCGCAGTGACGTGAACATGGTAAACACACACAAGGCACAAAAGAGAACATAATCTTGGATCCAAATAAAAAAATCCTAAATTACCGGTTTATAGACAGACAATTCACATACTGTTCTTTTAAAAATCGGAAGACGTTTGATGGTGCATTGTAATTGCAAGCCATGGCTACCAGCCCTTCTGCTTTCACGACGAGATTATCTCCGACTGAATTAAAAAGATAAAATTTGGCAAAGGCAGAAAAAAACTCTCTTATCCATTTCAGTACAGACGCGTAGCTCACAATTTGTTTAGGAAAAAACAGGTTGCTTCATGAGAGGAGTGGCAATAAATTGATAGAAAGCTTGCATATTCGGTGTATTACGTCTGGATATCGTGCTACATATAAATGAAACAGACCGAATATTCAGTATAATCGGTGTTTAACCTTTGCATTTTGCATATTCGGTGTTTCTTCCATGTTAACCATGGTAGTGTCGCGTATATTCGGTGCGTGGCCAATTTCCTAACTCAAAACAAGTGAAAGATGGCATAAACCAATGCCAGAAATAGAATCTACGGGTCGAACTACATAAGAGTCAATATATAAGTCAAATTTGGAAAATTTGTATATTCGAATTTCTTCCTTTGCACGGTGGACCGGATTCTCTGAACCTTGATACCATTGCAAGAATGCAATGCCTTGATGGACTGTTTCGTTAATTAAATGCTGTTCTAAAGTACCTCTGCACAGTAACAATTGATCCATTAATTCTTGCTCGCTGTTCTTTGCTGTATCTTGCCATTCTGGGGTAATAATTAGTCGGGTATTATTGTGTAGTATATATATACGTATTATAGATACACAGTAAAAATGTGAAGTAACTTTTGTACTACAATAAAACCTCAATATCTCATCTTCCATTTTATATATCACCTACTTTTATAAATTAATTAGCTTTTGTGTTATTAATTTGATAAAATGTGAACTAACTTTTGGGCTACCAATTATTTATTTTTTAACTTTGCCATTTTGTTTTTTGATATTAAAAAAGAATTAGTAGAAATAATTTTGATAAAAAAAACATAATCATAACTAAACTAAGATGAAATTATTATTCAAATACTCGAAAAATCCCCTTCTTAAATTATAGAGTTAGTGACGATAATGATGATGATGATATGCACTGGAAAGCTTTTAAATTATTTTTAACCCAAACTCCTGTTGCTAGAGTCAGTTCGGCGGTAGATCACCAGAGACTGCAGGTGTGCGTGCAAAGCGCAAGATCTTCGTGTAAGGAGGATTGGTGCAACCATTTCTCTGCCGTATATGAAAAATGTGTTTTAAAATATGCGTTCTAAAATTTTATTATTGTCATTAGAAAATTTTTACTGGGCACCATTTTGCCTTTCTAATCGCTATAGTGTATTACAGAGATAAGTTATATGTGCCTTGGGAATTTAATTAACCTGCATAAATAATAGTACATAAATTTGCTTTAGTATTAGTGACTTGTAAACCTTTGCAGCTCAATATATATATATATATATATATATATATATATATATATATATATATATATATATATATCGGATTACTTCTAGACAGCTTAATTTTAATATTAAGTAAAAATCACTGGATAAGGAAAATTGGATGAGTTATAATCTATATTAATATTTGGCGACGTTTCAACCTATATCATCATCTTTGGCTTAAAATATGAACGATTGCAACTACATAGTATACGAGGGGCGGTCAATAAGTTTTGCAATTCGGATATAAGGAAACGAGATATAAGGAAAAGTGTTTTATTATTTAGCAATATAACTACCCTCGACTTCAATGCACTTGCGCCACTTGTCCCTGAGGCTTCGAATTCCCAACAACCAGAAATCTCCTGACTGCTGTTCAATCCACTCCTGGACGGCGAGCTGGACTTCTTCATCGTCCCCAAACCAGCATCCACGCAGTGTAGCCTTGAGCTGTCGGAAAAAAGTAGTCGGTCGGGGCCAGATCTGGAGTGTAGGGGGGATGGTTGAGCTCCTCGAATTCGCACTTGCGCAGGGCAGCTTGTACAACTCTGGCCTTGTGGATAGGGGCATTGTCGTGGAGGAGCAGGACACCGCGTGTCAACTTGCCGCGCCGCTTCTGACGGATGCACTTCTTTAACCCGGCCAGTTCTTCGGCGTAATATTGGCATGTGATGGTCCTTCCACGATGCGCATAGTCCAGCATCAACACTCCCTCAGAATCCCAGAAGATGGTGGCCATGATCTACCCGGCTGAGGGTTGGGTGTGGAACATGATGGGGGTTGGAGAGCCCCTGTGCTTCCAGGCCATGCTTTCGAGTTTGGTCTCGGGATCCCAGTGATGGTCCCACGCTTTATCACCTGTCACTATGCGTGACTCGAAACCGGCCGGATCTTGATTGTTTAGGAGCAGCAGCTCCTCCGAACTTTGCAGACGTTGAAGTTGATCATGGAGCGAGAAGTTTCTAGGGACTCAACGGGCAGAAACCTTAGGCATGGCCAAATTGTCACGGATGATGTTGATAACCAATCCATGTGATATTATAAGTTCTCGCTCGATTTCTTCGACATTCACCCGTCCATTTTCGATGATCATCGTCTCCACACGGGCCACATTTTCCTAGTTAGTCACGTCTGACGGGCGTCCCGGACGGGGGTCATCTTTAAGGGACTCACGCCCATGGCGGAACTCCCTATTCCAGTGAGAAATGGTTGCATAGGGAGGGGCGGTGTGGGGGGACACTGCAACCATGCGTTTATGGATCTCTTTTGCATTCTTTCCTTCCTTGGTGAAAAATTTGATCATTGTGCGGTGCTCAACCTTCTCCATTGTTGAAAAATTTGTTACTGACAATCTGTGATCAGTTACTGCTTCTTAAATAGACGAGGCAGGAGCGTGCGGCTGCAGGTCCTGACTTGTCATAACTTGTCCTAACACCCCCACAAATAGCCATCCCCCTTACTCTGTTTTGCCTTACCGATTTGCAAAACCTATTGACCGCCCCTCGTACTAAGAGTTAAATGCACAACCAAAACACGTCTAAAGAATAATTTGAGTAATTTTGTTGATTTTAAAGTATAAAACTCAAAAACCAACTAAGGAAAGTTATAAATCGACACCCTCAGTAACTAGGAATGTAAATTATATTTTAACATTTTAAAAAATAAAAAATGAGTTGAAATTAAAGTCATAAATATGAATAAATCAATAAGATCATTGACTAAGCTGTTTAGACTCACCCCCCCTCCCTGATTAATGACCTTTTTCCCCAGTTTTGTGTTTCTTTGTGGTCTTTTCTTATCTTTTCCCTGATCTGTACGTTATTTTTATACTTTAGTTACAATCGCATTCTTAGTATACGACGGAAGAGGGTCTGATAAACTACATACCGGAACTAGTCTCGTAAATTAAACTTTTGGCTTCTATACAGTGGTTTCACTAACATATATATATATTTTATAAGATTTTATAAAGTTGGAAAATGACGATATTACTTTAGTTAAATTTTTTGTAAAGAAAATAAAACTATTTGAAAATAAATAAAATTATAGAATGTTTTTGACTATAGAATTTTTATGACGAAAAGAATTACAAATCGGGAAATTCAGAAAAAAATGAGAAATTTTATGAAAATAATGCATAGCTGTTTGTGTTGTTTTTTTCGTATGTTTGGCGGGTTAATCGAAGTTCTTTTTAAAATAGATTATGCATTTTAATCTTGGGCTCTATTAAATAGTTATTTGGACCTAAAACCCAATGAACCAGAGTAAATTATTAGAGCCAATTTAAATGGTGAAAAAGTCATGAAGATTGTTTTTCCCGTATTTCAAAAGAATTCTAATAAATGTTTAATTTTTCTCCTTTAGGCATTGAAAATAAGTATGGATCTGAAAAAAACTTACACCAAGAGCAAAATATTAGGTGATATAATATAGTAGAAGTCTTGCAACATTTTTCGAGCTAATAGGCCGTAGGTGCATCCATTTTATTTGGTTGTATTTAATAATTAATTCAAATTTGGCCGTGAGTTTCTTTTCTTCAGACATCTTCATACGGAAATCTTTGTTGTTGTTGAAGCAACATTGATGTAGAGTTTTCCATTCATGTTGTCTCATTTAGAGCTGGATACGCACTAGGCCAAATTACAAAATTCTACCTGTGAAGTGCAAGCTCCTCCTGTAATGAGGATTACGGAAGATTTGGCTGTTTTTCTTTATAATAAATGTCTTTATAAACTCATGATTAAAGAATATACTACTGCAAAATAAGAATTGGGAAATTGTAATATAAATGTTGAAATGTGCTATTCTTGAGTTTTTCTTAATAATGTTTTAAGTGACTGAAAATAACTGCAATCATAATAAAAAAAAGTTTTCTCGGGAAGAGAATCTTTAAAATCAAACCTCCACTAAGTGGTAAGAGACAAAGCTCGTTATTTTAACGAGCCTAGCCGACATTGTTGATATGTTGTAAAACTTTGACAGTCAATCAATTCTGAAGGAGTGAACGTGAGTGAATTTTTTTAACCTAATTTTGGTTGATGGCAAGGGTTTCCGCCCACTTTCTCCTCAAATATATCGGTTTTTAATATTTTATTGTGAGAAAATTGCCGTATTTGTCTTGAATTGTGGTTGAAATAAGTTAGCTGGTCGTAGGATTATCTAAATAAGTGTCATAAGCTAATTCCAGTTACTCCAAGGCTATAAATATTAAATAAGGAAATAGAACTATAGTGAAATTGTGACCGGCTAATGTCATAGGTATTTTATTTCTCATCGTTGCACTATTGGTTTTGTGAGTAGCGAGAGGTATTAGAGCACAGAAGATACAAGTAGTATTTCTGATAGTCTACGACTGTAAAACAACAGGTGATTGTTTAATTTTAAAATGGGAAAAAGTACAAATTAAATCAATATCCTGAAAGAACTGAACTTTCTAGCTTTTCGTGATGGAAAAGGGCAGTATTTTGTGTTTCGCTTAGTGTCCTCACTACTATTATTTAAATTTCAAGTGATATCGCTTTTCATTACCCAACAATGCGGAAATGGCTCAGAAGAAGATCGAATAGAATTTCAATGGCTTATCCATTACATACAACACCATCATAATATGTATAACCTTCATCATATCTTAAATAAACAAGATAATAAAAGTGAAAAGTTTACCTCACTACTTAAACTGTGTTCTTTCGTGATATATTTAAATTTAAGTTATTCCTCTATGAACTGAAACTTATTTTTTTAGAAAAATGATAGGTAAGCAAAAGTACATCCAAACCCAAAAGAATACTACAACGGAATCATCTGCAACGAAATGATTTGGGGTTGCACTTGGGTCCAAATACAGCTTGTTAGATCAGACGTCATCGGCTCTAATCTCTTTGGCAACAAGTACTTTAGGAGGCAGATTAAACATAAGAGAGAAAGATATTGAGCACGAGGGATTTTACCCCAATTAGTTGCATGGTCTAAGAAGATACGACTGAAACTTTGCGATCGACTCTACTCCTTAATCACGCGAGTGTCAATCTTTGAAAATATCTTAAATATCTTGAATATCAAACTTAGCGGTTATCTTGACTCATAATTTACACCAGCTACAACCTTAGCAGGTATCTTGACTCGAAGATCACGCGACCGAAAATCTTAGCGACTAGCTGATCACAAACTTCAGCAAGTGCCTGAAGTTTAATTCTTGTTTTTTTCTTCATGTCATGTCTATGTATCGGCGTTAGTTCATACGATGACGATGCTTCTGTAGATGTATTTTTGGTTTCACTAGAGGCTGTCGGTGTTGAAGCAGTTGTTCCTGAGAAGTTTCTTGTTGTTTACTATTCGACGGTTCTTGATGTTCTGCTATTCTTTCTTGTTTCAATATCGTCAATCTTCTTGCAAGAGTCTGCTTGTTTATATTTGTTGTTTCAGCATCCAAAGTTCCTATTGCCATTTTTCGCTCGCTTCTTTGGTCGAGCAGAAACGGTTGCTCTTTCAATGGTACTGGTCGTTCAGGAGGGCAGCTGCATTTTGTCAAATCAAGGCATTTACAAGCCGATATGTCAAATAAGGTGGTCTTAGTTGATTTCTTGAAGGCTTCAAGGTTTTTCTGTAACGATTTGTTCTAATTTTTCGCGTTCAGTTATTTAATGATGTTAGCCATTTTATCACGATAGCTTCTTAACATTTTACTTATCCGTGCTGTCGAAACTGTTGGAATGGAAGCTAATTTCCACAAGTATTCCAGTCTCTTCGTGACCACAGCGGCGATGTCTTTGAGTGTAGGTTCCTTCGGTGATGATCTCAACTCAGTTCTCACATGATGGTAGTATTGCATCACATCTTCACATGTGGGAAAACATCGCAAACTCAAATCTTTCCAGTACCAAATATTTGACACGGAACCGACCTTCTAGTTTTAGCGGTAGCCATCCTGTAGAGATTAAATACTAATGTATTTCTCTGTTAAACAATATAACCGAAAATAAAGTTATCAGAAAAAAACAAACAAGGATATGAGCAGAGATTAAACACACTCGAGGACCCAGTTGCATAATACACACACAGTACACACCTGCCTTCAATGGTGTCAAAAGGCAACTGAGGAAACTGCGCAGTGAGCACTACATGTTACATTGTTGCTAGTGCCAGGGGCAAAAGATATTAAAGTACGAGAACGCGCTTGAGAAAATGATCATGTGATGTGCTTTTCATCGGGTTTATAGTTATTAGGGACAATTTTGATGCATATTGGAATAACTTGCAAATTACAAGTAAAATACGTTTTTGACTACTAATTATGATTTTTATTGCTCTGCCGGGGGCAGAAGATGGTTACCTATTTAACTAAGATTTTTCAGAGGCTATTTTCTCATGCATGCGCAAGTTTTTGTCTCTATTAGAATATGGAAATCGAAAAAAATGTAAAATCAATCCACCCTAATATGTATCTCTTAGATCTTGTCGGGGCTTTGGGCTTTTTTTCTATTTCTTGACGACTCGTTTTTCAGATACTGGTTATTGGCTTTAGATAGTTTTTTTATGCCTGCCAATTCGAAGATATGCCAAGTTTTCTGGTAATAGCTATTTGCTATTGGCCTTGCTGGTGCATTAATACTATTATATACCTGTCATACTGTGGTATCTTTGGTATTGTTCTTAAATTCAACACCTGCAAAGAAATTATAACAAATAAACAGGTTTTCTTGTAACAAATTACTCGTAACGAAGTGCATATATATGCAATTTATAATTCGTTATTTTCTTTGTTGTCAGTTAGGTCTAGTGTTAAGTGTCAACAAATAAAAAAAAACCTTTATCTGAAAATGTTCAGGTTAAATGAGTTGGCTGAAAAAACAAAAAGGCGGGTAATGTCGGGAGAAATATTATGAAAGAACTTCAGAAACTCAGGAGAACTATTGTTCAAGACCACTTTAAAAAAGAAATAAAGTCTGGCTCCCAGGTAAAGTATTATTGGTAGCTCAAGACTTTTTCACATTGCTATATATATATATATATATATATATATATATATATATATATATATATATATATATATATATATATATATATATATATATATATATATATATATATATATTTATATATATATACATATATGGTACTCTCAGAAAGTAGCACGTTAAGGAACAATAATTGTAAAATTCAGCCACAAGAAAAAAAAAAGAGAGTCCAAGTACTTTCAAACTATATTTTCTCGTTCATATGAACGAATAGTATAAAGAATAAATAAATAAATGAAAATGCATTATAAGATATCTTCAGAGCCGGCATGTGCAAAATCCAAGCGATAAAGGGAAAGGATTAAATGAACATAGCAAGATTTAGAGAGGGAGGCGAAAGAAGAAGCTAAGGCCTAAAAAAAAGGAATCATTGAGTGAAAGAGATACGAGTACATTGTGACAATGTTCTGAATAACTTGGTCCTTCAAAAAACTCAAAATGTTATAAATAAGAGTTTATCTTCGTGTAATTTGGGCATTATATTATACATATGAATGCGTCAAGGCCCAAATTCCTTCATTTAAATACCCTATTTATAATAATATTTGAAACACTGTGTCATCTATAAATCTTGCTCTACGAACTGACGTACGATTTTTCAGATGTATTTGAAGTAGAAAATTAGCTAATTTAGGTGTAAAAAAGGGAAATTCAATAAGCTGAGAGGCTTGAGTTTATTCTTCTTTTCTAAACAGTTCAAGGAAAACCATATACAAGTGGAATGGCAACTTTTATATTAATTTGATTAACTTTGATCAGTTCTAAATAAACTTTTTCTTCTATCATTATCGATTTACACTATAATGTAATTGTGGTAGAACGGTTTGAGGCCGCTTAATTTCAACCGTTATCACATGTTGTTTAGAAACACGATGCTACCCACGTGCATCTTCGCCTTGAAGCCATGCGCGTTATCGCCGCCACCTGAGCCAATATTTAACCAAGGAGGTTTATCCCCTCCCGTTCCGCCCGATGCGCCGATCACGACAGATTGAGTTAGGTTTATGGGCAGATAAGGTATTGTCCTCAGGCACGGCTGTGTATTCCCTCCAATCCCCAACTCCATTGTCCCCTACGCCAAGGGGATGGCTCAACCATTTATAGGCAAACTTTACAACTAAAAGAAATTCGAGATCCAGATTTTCTTCGCGAGACATCACTACGATCCAGTCTCACCTTGCGCACCAGGGCCCTCTACTTCGAGATCCACCATCATTGTCAAGAAGAGGACAATATCCCTTGAGTGCCAAGGTTCGAGCCTTCAAGACGCCAAGTCCACAAGGCTTCCCCTCTTGTTCAGAAAGAGAACAACGTTAGAACAGCCATTGTTCTTTGGGCCTGTTGACAAGAGACGGTTCTCACCCTTCCCCCCTGTTGTTCAGAAAGAGAACAACATTAGAACAGCCATTGTTCTTTGAGCCCGTTGACAAGAAACGGTTCTCGCCCTCCCCCTGTTGTTCAGAAAGAGAACAACGTTAGAACAGCCATTGTTCTTTGAGCCCGTAGACAAGAGACGGTTCTCACTCCCCCTGTTGTTCAGAAGAGAACAACGTAGAACAGCCATTGTTCTTCAAGCCCGTTCGCCAAGAAACGGTTCTCATTTCCAAGACGCCACGTCAGGATCATTTAATTCACCCCCCCCTTTGGCTGGAACTCGCTAGCGGACCGAAAATTCCTTCGCGTCCACTTCCTCTGCACAACACGTGTAATTACTTAAGCTGAACATTACCTTTGAGTATTTAAACTTTTTATCAACCCTATCCTGTGCTTTAAATGGTTTAGCGAACCATCCCATCCCTTTAACTTTTATTTGTTTTACCTTTTTAAATCTCTTTCAAATCTTAAGCCTAAGATTAGCCAGATTTCCCACGACCCTTTCCATTCTCTGTTTATGTCAATATTTTCCGTTTTGCGGGTGTTGTTGATAGTTTTATTAATGATAGCCATATTATTATCCTTGAGCTCAGTTCCTACCTCTTAAGCATATTGAAGATAAATAATATCGGTCAACCAGACACCACGCACTCTAAATATAATTGAATATTTCCCTCAACGAATAGTCATATATGGTATATCGTCGAGAGTCCATTCTACGACAGTAATGTCAAAAGCATTGTTAAGGATCGAACGGTGACTGAGACAAGGGCGTCTGAGAAGGCGCTTAGAAGTCCAATGGTATCCGATAAATGCCGGGAGAGTCTCCTCCTCTAAAGCTCGGTTGAATAACGTGAGCGAGAGGAGACCTTTTATGAATGATAACAGGAACATGTGAGTACATCTTTACCTAAAGTTAGATAAAAACTTTGAATCAATGAACTTTTCATAAGGAGAGTGAGAGATATAATAACTAGAAAAAGATGGCAATGGTCGACAGAAGAAACATTAAAATGGGAAAAGACCAGTTTAAGTTTACTTCCTTTCAAAATCCTCAGATTCTTTGCTGATTATCCTTGTGAACAAAGAATTACATCAGAATATCCTGCTAAGAGCAATAAATGATATCAATTGTAAATCATTTAGACATAATCTTAAGTTACCGTGCTGTATGTTGAGTCAAAGAACTTAACAAAGTGGCTCAGATACTAGATCAATGGTACGCTATGGCCATATATGAGAAAAGCCTTAATCAATACCCACTAGGCAATCACCATAAAAAGGGAGTCAAGTGCAAGCTCATAGTTTGTGAAACTTCAATAGCTATGACTATTTGTTCTTGAATTTAGTGATATCCGGCATGCTTAACGGAATTATATACCTTATAATTATAATCAGTCATCACTATTAATAACACTAGTCAACAATGATTTTGCTATTTGGGTATTAGCTTGAGATTTATACTAAATCGAGTATGCTGATTTTGAATCAGAATTTTAAGAGCACGTAAGTTTCCTGAGTTACACACATACTCTTTAGTTACACATAAGAGCAGTGTTGCTTCGACTACCGTAGTTAGAGGTTGTGTTGTGTGTGTTTAGTTACTGTGTTACACTCTTGCTTTATCAGGTTGTCAAATTAAGCCATTATAGTAGTGGTGTTGAAACTGTATTTACATACAGTGATTAATTACATTTTTCTTTCAGATTTACCTCTCAATTAATTTGCAAATGAAATAAGATTGTACAAAAGTATATAACAGTATATATACAAACTTATTTGAAAACATGAATCGCCGAGGATGTATACATACATAGCTCAGACCACTTTTGTAATATCTGTGGAAGATATACTCCAAGCAACCAGCGGAAAGTTTAGGTAAAAAGAGTGAAAGCTGCATACAATTATTATTTTGGTTGTAAAGTTGGTGACCAAAACAAGCCCTGGGCACCTCACAAATCTTGTAGAGTGTGTTATACGGGGCTCACACAGTGGTTAAATGGCAAATGGAATGGTATGCTTTTTGTTGTGCCAATGGTGTGGCGTGAGCCAACAGATCATGTTTTTGATTGTTACTTTTGTTTAACAAATATTGCGGGATTCTAAAATAAGAACAAGTCAAAAATTGTATATCCAGATTGTAAGTCAGCTATAAACCCAGTCTCCCATGATATAGAGATGCCAATCCCAGTTCCTCCATCAGCTAGTGCAGTTAAAGAAAATGATTCATCGCCTGAAGCAGAGGATAACAATGACGATGAAATGTATAAGGATCATTCTAAGGGAAAGAAGATCCAGTTGATAAATCAAGAAAGATGGAATGATTAGGTGAGGGATTTGTTATTGTCAAAGGAGAACGCAGAACTGTTGGGCTCCAGACTACAGCAATGTAATATTTTAGAGGACGGTGCAAAAATATCTACTTTCCGTAAAAGTCATGAGGCCTTAGCTGCCTTCTATATAGAAGAAGATGGTGTTTGTTTCTGTACTGATGTTAATGGCCTCATGAATCACCTAGGAAACGAGCATTTATTTGATGAATGGAGATTATTCATCGATGCAAGCACTGCTAGCCTTAATGCTGTGTTGCTACAAAATGTAACAAAATAGCTTCAATTCCTGTCGCTCACATTTATTGTTGAAATGATAGAGAGATATGACTGAATGAAATGAATTTTGGAAGGGGTTCATTACTCGCATCATAAGAGGAATATCTGTGGTGATCTAAAGGTAATTTCTTTACTTCTTGGACTGCAGCTAGGATATACAAAGAATATTGTCTTTTATGCCTATGGAATAGATGTGACGACAGGAATTATTAAATTTTCAAAAAGTGGCCCGAAAGAGAAGAACACATACTTGGCCGATACAGTGTGAAGATCATGCCTCTGGTACACCCACACAAGATCTACGTTCCACCACTTCATATCAAAATTCGCCTTATTACGAATTTTGTTAAAGCAATGGCCCATGATCCTGATGGATTCCAGTATCTTAAAGAGAAATTTGGTGCAAAAAAACCGATGCTAAACTCAAAGCTGGCATTTTTGTAGGGCCGGAAATAAGAGAATTGATACGTGACAGGGAGTTAAGAAATAAACTAACTCCACTTGAGTTGGAAGCTTGGGATATATTCGTCCATGTAGTGCAGCACTTCCTTGGTAATCATAGGGCTGAAACTATGGAGAACTAGTGGATAACTTGCTAAAGGCCTATCAACGAATGAGGTGCCTGATGTCTTTTAAGATGCATTTGTTGCATTCGCATCTAGATTTCTTTCCATCTAATATGGGTGATATTAGTGACGAACATGGGAAAAGGTTCCACCAAGATATCGCAATAATGGAAAGCAGGTATCAATGCTGCTTTAACCAACACATGATGGGTGACTACTGCTGGTTCCTACAACGAGAGGATCTATATACACGTACAAGCGCAAGAGCAGAAGTCTCAAACATTTTTTAAGCAATTTATAGTTAAGTGAGTACTACCTTTTTATATGTAATACACATCTTGTCTGGGTCTGCAAAAGGAGGTACATAATGGCGAATACAGATCTTCGATTCCAAACCTTTGCCCAGAAACGTCTCATTCTTCTCAAACTCGTAATAATTATATCGGTAATTGATCCAAGGAGACAAAGTGAGCCATATATCCTAGTTGCATAATTCAGGAACTTTACGTGCTAGGACAAATTTAAGCAAAGATTTGGAATCAGCGCACCAATATTAGTTAGTTACAACAACATTTACTCAAGTAGCAGAGACAAAGTTAAAATTTGTTGGCTAGTGTAATGAACAAATAAATTCACTTTTTCTTGCATAAAAGTATTCAAGATTGTAGATATAACATTGACTTTTTTGCTACCATATAATCTGATATACAATGATTATAGTTTAGGTACTCGACAGTAGTAAAGTTTATGAAACAAATAAAATACCGTTTCTGTAAAAACCTTTTGCTCAAGAATGTTCTGAATTAGTAACTGAACTCAAACACTCTCAAATTAATTTTAAATTTAATAAATTATTCCAGCGACTACTTTACGCTAAGACGGTGATATTGAGGTATGCTCTAAAGCGCCCAAATGACCTCTTTTTATCTTTCTTCTCTGAATCATTTGAGATATTTTATAAACGTAGAGCGTTTAGTTATGTAAACAACCTGATCTTATATATTATCTTTATTTGCACAGTCAGGTAGGACATTTTTTTGATTGCTCAAGTGAAGTGGCTGCAATTGTCTGAATGGAGAGCGGGGAATTGAAGGTGAGGCTGACACTTGGCTTGGAGAGAGCGACTGAATTCAACGTTTAGCGACGCGCTGACAACACAATATGATTCCCATCTATTCTCATTGCCACTTAATTGGCCCGAGTAGCATGTGTTGCCTATGTGTCGCCACCATGGGGTTACCAGCAGTTCCTGGCTGCGCCAAATGCTTTACATAGAGTGCTAAAAAGGACATTTAAATGTGGGATCATCACCCGCAAGTATGACAATTTCCAATGATATGGTGCTATTCAATTAAACTCCTTACGTAACGGATCTATCAAAGCATTGGAAATAATAAAGGAATAGACAGAGTAATAAATTAAGTGTTACATAAAAGAAGAATTAATTAATCTCAACTTCATGATTATAAATGGATGTGTTTCAAGCATTATAATTAATTATTTTCAGCATATATCTATAATTGTATAATCAAATAATCGTTATTATTTTCAAATACGTTCCTCGGAATAAAAGTTTAAATTATCAATTATTGCCAAAATCTAATCAGTACTATGTCGTAGTTCGCAGAAATCTGATTAAATAAGTTTTAATTTCATTACCATATCGTTAGAAGAGTAAAAATACCGTGTTCTTTACGAGTTTGGGTCAAACCAGACGATGGAAAAGATTAGTGGAATTTAGAAGGAAGAAAGAGTCTCTCAGTTAAGTGGATGTAAAATGTGGTGTTCCTGACTTACTTCCCATCTTGTTGGTGCACGAGGACCTTTAGGTCTATCTCTCAACCAGGCACCATGCCGCCTTATAGTAATCAACTTATGGATTCAGCGCAAAACCAAATCCTTCAGACACTTGAACTACTTTTCTGTATTGAATATGAGCCTCTAGATAAGATAAAAAATTCATCTTTATGACTCTCAGTACATCTTTGGGGATACAGCAAGCCTGCAATTGCTTTGCAAGTTCACCAACAAGATCTTGGTAAAATTGTTTTCTTGTATGAGAAGAAACAAAGCATGCCAGGTTTAAGGGTATGCTTCGTTTGATTCATAAGCTACTTAGCACGTTCCTTCAACTTACCCTTCATCTTCTGCGACAAAAAATGTCACTTTCTATTCTTGTCTGATTTGTAGAGGATGTCTTCGTGCTCTAACTGCCTAAGAAATGACACTGGCACTTTATTATCCATGACTCTATTCCTTATTGTATTGCTGGAATCGATATCAATGATGGCCTAGATCTTATCGACTTATTTGGGGGTTCTTTTCATATCAGAACGCTCATATTAAGTCTTCGGATCTCTTGTACTTGCATAACTACAGCTTGACTTTTCAACTCTTTCCTGATCATCTGCACCTTCCTCAACCTATCAAATTGATACCCAATGACGCGGAGATATTTGCATTGGAACCCCAGGAATGAATCATAAGCAGTACAGCTTGCCATTGCCATATTTATTGCAGGATTCAATTCAGCTATTGTATTGCTTTCCTCACAAGAAATGCAAAACTCGATTGTGATAAGCTAAAGAAAACAAAAGCTAGACAACAAGCAAAAGTGGAGTTTAGAGTTGACAACTGAAACAATTTACCCACACCACCCTGTATATTTGCTTGTTAGTCATTATATGTAGCTCTGCTATTTTATTTCTAGGGCAGTCGTATGAGCAAAGCATCTTGAGAAAGGTCAAACGAGAGCAACGTATATCACTGATCCTTACTGAATTACGAGTAGTGAGTGTTTTGAAGTTATTTTTATGTTGTAGAGGACGTTGGAGCTCCTTATTATAGCTCATAATTTATAATAAATTGGCACCTTTGGCTGGAAATGCCATAAGGTCTTATTCTCATCATTAACATGACCAATTTTTAGAATGTGTAGGTGGAAAAGTTTAAAGAAACAAGAAGAAAGGCTTCTCGACCAAAATTTCTACTTAAATTAACAACTTACTTGCAAGAATTAACTGGAGCATACACAATTAACCTCAAACACTGTAAAAAATGTGGTAATAAATTATTTTTCAAAGTGCCTCCACTTTCCAAACTTATATTCTTTTGACTTTCCAGTATGATCCTTCCTAAATATAAGTAATATAGTTACATAATCTCGAATAATTAAGGTTAGAATCGAAATATTGCTTAACCACACTTTAGAGGTCTCTCTTTGTTGTTTTTTTAGCAGATAAAATTTTTATTTTCTTTTATGAAAGAAAACAAAAATCAACTTCTTAGTTTGTTTTTATTTGAACAATAGCCAAAATAACATTGGATTTTCTTTGAAATTGTATATGGATACCCTAAATTCTACCTGATATTTACTGATCGTATATTCCACGATATTACCTTAGGGGATTCTCACTACGAAATTGAGGTTGCATTTATATTGCCAATAATGCCGTGCTGCAACAAGCCTCTAAAATAAAATAAAAACTATTTGGCTGCCTTAAAACTTTGTTATCTTGCCAAATAACCCAATTGCTGAATAGGTTCTCTTTCTCTCTTTTTCTTTCTTTTTACGCTATATATGATGTAAATACGGCTAATTTAACACATTTCTGTACTACGATGGCTGTAAATAACTTGTATCTAGTAAACACTTGTAAGATTGGCAAGATAATGACAAAATGAACATTTGTATTAATTATAGTGTAATAAAAGGACTAATTCCTAGACACCACACAGGGATATATAATGCACTTTTGAGTACCCGTATTCTGGATAAAGATTAGTTCTTATGGGCTTTTAATCATACATTCTTCGCCATGAATTTCTATATAAGTTTTGCTGTAGCAATTCTTTCCATCCTGATTTTTACATTTTTTTTTTCTTTTCTTGTTTAGCTGAATTTTTTACAATTTCCGGATAGAAAAATTGTAGAATAAACAAATGGATGTAAAATTGAATAGAGATAAGGGATAATAAAATGTTAGAATCAAAAAGAATGTAATACCCAACTATTTCAATACTAAATACTAGACGAGTGAACATCTCTAATGAACCCACCTCTTCTTACACAAATTCTAATGCAAAAAGATAAGCAGAATTTTGTGGTAGGAATGGTTCTTCCAAATTAATGTCTGCTCTTTTTGTTAAACTTAATTTCATCTTTTTTATTTGTCCTAGGCTTTTCATTTATTGCAAGAGTTATGGAATTTTATTTTTCGAAAAATAATATATTTACTGTAAAAGAAGGAAAATTATTAAAAACTGACTATTATTATTTTATTTATGTGTTATTTAAGCTGTTAAATACATTTACCAAACAATATATCAGCACTAACTAACCATCATATTAAAGAATAACGAATTAGCAAAGACTGGTCAGAAAAGAAAGGAAAGTGTGTATGTAAGAGGTGAAAATAGGTAAAATTATGAAAAGATATGGCTAAAGGATTATTTTTATGACTCTTGTTTCTCTAAGGTTATATTTTAAAGTAATATTTATCCATTCTATTCTTAGACAAATTTTCTGGCGTTTGTAACGAAATCCTGACAAGTTGTTCCAATTGTAAGTCATTTTTAATAAAATCAATTTTGTGCTTTAGCTGGATTATTTATTTTGTTTTTTGTTGCCCAGCTTGAAACATTCTAGTTGCCGTCCATTAATTTTGTTCTAATATTTAATCATAATTTATATATGTAAACACGTTTGGTATTTTAATGCTTCAATAAATGTGCCGTGAAGTTGTTGAGTTTCCGATGAAAGCAAATTTAGGTGTATCAGTCTTTCTTAGTAAGATCTATTTCTAACGTAAATAAGTAATTTCTTCGTTCTAAGCTGGTCGCGTTCAGAAATTATAATGTCGCTTTGCCTGTAGGGATATCAGCGTTGCACCCTATGGGGAAAGAAAACATCTTACAAGCGCTTTTTACAGGAAGGAATTTTGATGTCTGGCTATGTATCCTAGAACCCTAATCGACTTTTGTTAGGCAACAATGTATTGTTTAAAATAGAGGGGTTTTGTAATAGGGCACCTTAATCCTATTCTATTTCATTTCTGTTTAAAATTGGACACTGCTATATTCTAATCTCTTGCGACATTAAAATGACCGACTTGCATCACCTAAAACTTGTTCAGGAAAGATTGCATCTGCAATATTTCTGACTTTTTGAGTACTCTAGCCATGATTTTGGGGGGATTACAGTCATTATGAAAACTAGTTTTGTGTCATCAAAACGTTTCGAAATTTTGCATAAAAAACGAATGTTAAGATAGTTTATATATTAGATTGGTCCAAAAAAGGAACTTTGGAAAAGTCTTGCTCCATAAACTTCCTTTTATTCCTTTCCTAGTTAACATCAAATCCACAAAACTTCACGATGATAGTCATTCATTTAGTGTCCGCGCCTAGGCCTTTAAGTCGTCCACTAGTGACCCCTCTCCAGACGTTGACCTCCAAGCGAATCAGAACCAAAAAATTATCCTTACTTAGTAATTAAATTTGAAACAAAGGAAATGCACACTTTCTCTACCTTTCAAAAACACAAGAAAAATAAAAAGAAAGGGTTCACCTTCACTTCTTGGACGACAGCGCAACCTTCGATGGGGTTCTAGGTAGTCAGCGCCGGTGCTTTGACACCACCCCCAGAGGCAAAGCTGCTTCCGCTCTTCCTGCTTTGTTAGGGTGGACTTGTATTGCTCCATAATAGCAATGACCAGCTCTGACGCGCAACTTTGAAGCCAGTGACGCCAGCGCTTTGAAGATCTCCTCCTCCTTTCAACGGCTGAAGAGTAGCAACTCCTTGTAGTCAGCTCTCAGCTGCTGATCGTACAGGATCCGTTCTTGTTAGTCGACAGTCACCGTACGCAGGTGATGCAGCCCTCACTGCTCGAACACCTCGTCCATGCGGATAACAAAGGCGGCCTGGTTTACTTTGAGCCACTGCTTCTGAGAAGCGCTTGAATAATCGTAGGCTTCAGTCCTGCGGTGTGGCCAACGGCGCACCAAAAGTCGGCCGAAAGGAAGAGTTCGAGGACGTAGTTGCGGGCAGGAAATCCACATCAGCTTCCGCCCCAATGCCTCCTCGGTGAGGCTGCATGTTCCGCTGTGAATGACCGTGTTGGAGGCTGTCGTGTCAAACACAAGGCCACGAATCTTCATTCGAAGAGCCCCCTGTTCGATGGTGGCAACACCATCAGTTGCCATGACTAGCATGGGAACTCGATTAAATGTGTACCGATCCACCTCGCCGGTACATCGGGCAACAGCTTGCTGTCCCAGTCGGGAAAAAGGGGCCGCTCAACCGTGAAGTCTTGTTCCTCCTGGGCTGTAGCACTAGTCCACGCGAGGCGACGGAACAGACGCACGGAGGTTCGTGACGGCATTAGGTCCGAAAAGTCATGGCCAAGGGGAGATGTGAGGGTTTAAACGTCTAGGACACCCCTTCTTCAATCAGGTTCAGTAGACCTGCAACTGCTGGATCCGTGAAGATGTTCTTCGTCTTTTTGAGCGTCAGCGCTGTAGTTGTCGAAGTGCCTGGAGTCGGGTGGTACTCCTCGTCTTACAATTTCGGAGATGAGGAGAAAGTGGACGAGGGAGGACCGGTCCTCTCGGTCTAATATCTATGATGTCGTCGGGCTTAATCGGAAACCGAGAAGATTGGTGTATATTTAAGTTCAACTATAGTCAAAAGGCTATATAGGTAATGTCACACATTAGATTGAAATGGGATTAAAAGTCGATTCTGAGGATTACTCTTTCTCATAAGGATAGAATGAGGTGCTGTTAATTTTATTAAAAATGCTGACGGATGGCTGCCACAGAATCCACCAGACCACGGACTTTGGTGACTCTTTTGACCATTAAAAAGAGGCGTTCATTTTTTCTTGCTCTTCCAGTCAATCACCAAGCAATGGGGGCTTGTATTTCCGCGATAGATACAATGGGAAACGCAGTCATGAGCCTTCTCCTTAAACATGTGATGGTCATTAATATACATATTTCACGATTTATTCCTACTGAACATGAATTCTTAGTTTACAGGAAGCTTTTCTTTCACACCTATAAAATTTTGTTTCCTTATCCGCACTATATTTATCAAAAACATGGATAATACCATCACTTTCAAATTTTGGCTTTCCACAATTTGATATTATATTCGCTGCCATATACAAGGTCTAAGAAAAGTTTAATCAATTAAATACTTAAACTTTTTATAGATTTAAATAAATTAATCAGTAGGAATTATTAAAGTGACTCTCATAAATCTAAATTGCATATGATTTCTGGATATCTAAAGAGTCCCGAAAATTTGATTGTAGGCGAGCCAGTTCATCATCTCGAAATATGTCTAAGACACAACTGAATTTAAAATTGAAAATTTTTTTCTATTTATACAATTCACTGCTGGAAAATATAATCTCACATTGTTTATTAAATTTGGTGGTTCCAAGAGTTTACATCTTGAAGCTGGAAAAGGAGCAATTATTCGAATCCCCCTCAAACCTCTTTCCCAAAATATTTAGAAATACGGGCCGGAAACTTAGTTTGAAACCAGGCCTGGTCTGTGCTTTTAGGGTACAATAGAAATAGGTAGTTTGTGTGTGAACTCAATCAAAAATAAACTTATTTATTTAGTTTAAAATAATCAATATTCTAAAACCAAAATCCTGGGTCTATTGCCATTTTAACAAGGGTTTTAAGGTTATTTAAAATTTTTACCCTTATTTATGATTCATTATCGAAATGCATAGATTAATAACATATATATATATATATATATATATATATATATATATATATATATATATATATATATATATATATATATATATATATATATATATATGTATCAATATACCAATATGCTTCATTTATTTATAGTACTATGTATTATTGTTAATATTTTTATTAATACTTATTTATGAATTCAATATGCCTCATTTTTGTATGTCACTATAAAGTCTGTATACAGTTAGTAATTTTTATTTTATCTTTACATTTCTAGTTTTAAATTTCAAAGTGTTTAATAATTTTATATTTTAGAAAATCTCCGATAACATTTTCTCAAAAGTTAGTAATTAAAAATACTTAAAATTATATATTCGGATATGCTGACCACATCTTGGTCAAAAACTAATCCTGATTAAAGTTCAGATTCTCAGAATCCATGGATACACATTCAACATCAGAATTAACAGATTCTTACATTCCTAAAAGTTTTATTAAAGTGGAGCTAGATGGCCATGGTAGGCAGTCCACCTAGTAGAAGGAATACTCTGATTTCAATCCCTAGAGAGAAAAAAATGGACCCCCTCAGTCCAGTATCGGGCCCAGTTAACTATGGATGCTAGAATATAAAGCGAGAAAGTCAACTGCACTAACAGGATCCCTGCCTCAGTGCAAAAACTCCTGAAAAACTCCAAAAGAGATTAGTGGAAAACCTTCCTCTACAATTTTGACCTCCCACGAACACGCTTTGGAAACAAGCCAGAGACAGAGAAGCATGGAAGCGCAACATAGTTTCTCAAATGCCGAAGGCACTAAGAGAAAGAGAAGGCGCTAGTGCTTCACCAAATTTGGTAGAAATCAGGTAATTAGTTTAGTGCAATTTTCTAAAAAATCAAATTAAAACATAGTGATTACATAATCTCCACAAAGTTATAACAAGAAAAAAAACTTAGCAAAGTACTTAGAAACTCGATATTAACGCTGGCAGCTTCAAAGATATAATTTTCATTTGAGAAAATAGTGAGGGAAATATTTACTAAGCGGATAAAACCGAATTTTGGTAAATAACTAGTCCTTTTCTTCTAGGATAAGACTCTTGTGTTCAACCAAACTTAGTGAAAATTAGGAAATAGTTTTCGTGCAATTTGGTGAAAAAGTTTATTTCATGTTGGTGATTACATACTCTCTGCAGAGTTAACTTGGCGCAGAAGCTCTTCCAGGTGTTTAGGAACTCAGCATTAACACTTACAGCTTCAAATATATAATTTTTGATTAATAATTTAGTAAAGAAAAAATACCTAACTGGATAAAACCGGATCTTGGAAAAAAAATAATAGTTTACTTCTAGGCTAAGGCTCTAGTGCTTCGCCAAACTTTGTAGAAATAGATTCACTAGTTTTTAAGTAAGTTTTAACAAGAACTAAAGACGTAGTTTACATAATTTCGACTTCCTTGTCACTGATTTTGACACGAACATTTCTTTTTAAGATTAAAAATCAAAGGTTGATCTTCTTTTTTGCCTCCATGGACTTCTGCTATTGCATCCTTTGAATCTCAGCCTTTTCAATGCTTGACGGCCTTCATTACTTAATCTAAGTAAACTTTACTCACTTCTTCTCTTTCGCTAGCGAAATTTTACCTTGTTCCTTTAAAAAAATTATTATTATATCTTTATTGAACACATTTTATTTTCCTGGCCATTAAATTTTATTATTTGTTTTAAACTTTACTTTGGTTACTTGTATGATGAAATATTTACTAGAAATAGGCATATTTTGGTGATTTCATTCATTGTAGGGTGTCGTAGAATGACCCTTGGCTTTGATCACTCTACGCTTTGACACCCTTTTAGTAGCGGTATGCTTTAAGGGGCGTGAGTTACTTCTATGATGAAGTAGGCTTTGTTCTAAGAGTGCTATTTTAGTGGTTTAGTCCTTAAGGAAGAGCTATTTTTAAACACATAAGGATAAGAGGAAACACCAGAATCTACCAAAAATAAACATGTATTTTAAATTAAATATTACAAACCAACAGTAAAAGCATTTCTATATTTGGCCTCAAAGAATTTTAAATGACAAAACATAAACAAGTAGGCTTTCAATAAACAAACCAATTGCCAATTAGTATTTTTATCACGACCCTATTTGTTTAGCATAAAACATTAAATTAATGTACTGTCATCTACAAACACATATGACCTCGGTTCAAGAATAATGGTTTCTACTCTCCTTTAAAACGTGGGACGTACTAAACTTCTACTATCGCAATAGATATATAAATGTTATTGTTAACTTACGGGTAGGTAACAGGGATTGCCGGATGTCGCTGGAGGACTTATCTCTCGCTTTGAAGTGGTGTGGTCGCTGCTTGAATTTTCGAGGAGGGAATGCTTCTTAAACGTAATTAAAGAACGGAAGCTCGTCGGGGCAGGGTTCTTCTCCTCTCACTCTTACGTTGCTTGAGATGTGAGAATCACTCGAGTGTGAGCGGCTTTACTTTTCTTTAGTCGGACTTCTTTGCAGACGGAAAAGGCTTCTTCGCTATGGCACCGATATAAAACTTGACTAATTAGGTTAATACGGCCCTGAAAGGGGGGGGATCGATTTTCTCAATCTGATCCTATCGTTTCTCACGGAAATAGTCTTGTATGGCTGAAGGATCGATCTTTACGAACTAATCTTTCTTCTGGCGAATCGACTTCTAAAAATCTTCTTGTCTAGCCGATGGATCGATCTTCACGACCTAATCCTACTCTGGCGTATCGACTTCAGATAATCCTCTTCTCTTTCTTTGCGGGGCTTATTTATAGGCGGATTGCCGCCCCATCTAAAGGGGGAAGTGACCAGGCCACAGATGCAAAAGGGGGGGGGGGAGCAAATGGTGAGTTAGCATCTGGGGAGAGCGAGAATTCCTGAGGTGGCACTGAGGTGCCCAAGTCAGCTCGCAAATTATAGGCTCGTAACCGCACCGCTACTTGGCGTGCCTTCTGACTCACACTGTTTTTTTTTCCTAACCACGGGTTTATGGGTCTCGTAGGTCATGCGATCGTTAGAGCGTCGTTTAAGGACCTTAGGTGGTCGCCTTCAAACATATGTTAGCTCCAGCTGCCCACAGCGGCGAGGAGATCACACATGGTAAGCATTTTCGCCGGCTACCTTTCCCACGCTTCTCCTCATGAAGGGAGGGGGGCTTGAATGTACCTATACTCCTCCAGGAGGCTTAATGTAGCCATTTCTCCACATCTACCTCCATTCTTAAGAAAATAACGGGAGGGGGGGGGGGTTCCAATCCGACGCTTACAATAATATACATGGGTAACTTACGGAACATTATATTATACAATAAATTCTAGTTCACTCGGGAATGCCTCGATAACATTTCACCTGACCTTACATTAATTCCTATATTACTGTGGCAACTTAGGATTTTCTTACCTACCACTCGGGTTACTCGCCCCTACTTAGTTACACTTCTACTGATTTACACTTAACTTTGCTATAATACAATAGTTGGGCTGCTCCTTAATCGTCCACAGGGTTCCGACTTAACGAGTCGGCCATACAATTGTTGCACCCTTTTATGAAGTGAATGGAGTACTGGTACTCCATTAAGAGTAAACTCCATCTCAGGAGTCTTCCATTCTTAAACTTATTTTTACCTAAGTATGACAACGGTTTATGGTCGCATTCCAACTTGAACTCGCGCCCTATTAGATAATATTTGAATTTACCTATGGACGATATTATGGCCAAAGCTTCGATTTCGATAGTAGCGTAGGCTTTTTCTCTACTCAACAGTTTCCTACTGACATAAGCTATGGGATAGGCTGTTTCGTCATCTTCGTATTGAAGCAATACTCCGCCTAGCCCGTCCCGACTAGCGTCCGTGCGAAGACCGAAGATCTTGTTGGGATTTGGTAAGCGAAGAATGGGCGCAGTTACGAGTTTTCCTTTTAGAATCTCCAACTGAGTTATTGCATGGGGGTTCCACGTGACAGGGTCTGACGCTGTCTTTTTTAACAAATCATTCAGTGGGGCCGCAATGGAAGCGAAGTGTGGTACAAAACGCCTATAGAACGAGGCCGCTCCCATAAACGATCGGAGTTGTTTCTTGGTTTTCGGCCGGGGCATCTTGACTATGGCGTCCACTTTTTCTTGCTGGGTAGTCAAGTGTTTTTGTCCTATTTTGAATCCCAGGTAGTCAAAGGATTCGTAGGCAAAATAACACTTGGTCGGCCCGGCGGTTAGACCTTGCTCCTTCAATTTCTCCAGCAATGAGCGTAGGGCGTGTAAGTGTGGCTCCCATGTACGGGTAGCTACGTACACGTTGTCGAAGTAAAACGACACGTCGCTTAGTCCAGCGATAATTCGCCTCATCATCCTATTATAATTGCTACCGGCTGTAAGTAGTCCGAAGGGTAGCCTGGTAAACTGTAACAGACCTCTCTCGGTCGCAAAAGCCGTCAGTTTTTTGGACTCCTTAGCGAGAGGTATTTGATAGTACGCTTTACACAAATCCAATTCGGTGATGAATTTAGCGTCTTCAAATAAATGGAGATTTTGATCTATTAGTGGGATGGGCTCGGCGTCGAAAACGGTCACTGAATTCAATTTTCGGAAGTCCACGCACATCCGAAATGATTGATCAGGTTTCTTAACCATTACTATGGGGGAGCAATAATCGGACTCCGATGGATCTAAAATTCCCAATTTTAGTAAATTCCGGACTTCCTTATTGAAGGCTTCTCGTAGGTGGATTGATAAAGGATATGGTTTGCTCCGAACCACTGAATTAGTTTTTAGTTTTATTTCATGGAAAAAATCCTTGGCACATCCAGGGTTTTCAGAAATGACTTCTGGGAATTCCATGAGCAAGTTAAACATTTCCACTTTTTGTTGAATTTCTAAGTGGGGATTTATCTTTAGATCCACCCGAGGGTCTTCCGGGGTAGGTGATAGCGGGGGAAAATCGTATTCCTCGTCTTGTTCCACACACACGGTGTGTATGACTTGCAGGGGCGTAACCGGGTAAACGGCATCCATCGGTTCTGAGGTGAATTGGCGCCCTCTATCCGAAAGAATTTCTTTAGGCAGGCCTACTCGTGCGAAAATTTAAAATAATGCTTCCGCGCAGGAAATAGTGTCAATCTTCCGTAGGGCCACGGCATCTGGGAACCGGGTGGCACAATCCACTAGGGTGAGGATGTAGGAGTGTCCTCCACTTGAAGGGGGGTGAATTGGTCCCACCAAATCAATTGCCACTCGAAAGAATGGTTCGGTTATAACGGGCACCTTTTGTAAGGGAGCGGGAGGTACCCGTCCTCTGGAAGGATCCTTCTGACACACGTCGCATGATCGGCAATAGGCCACAATTTCCCTGGCGGCCTGGGGCCAATAAAAGTGTCGGAATATCTGCTGCGCCGTTTTGTTGTGCCCAAAGTGTCCGGCTAATATTCCATCATGCGGGGTATTCAAAATTCTTTGCGTGTATTCTTGAGGTACACACAGTGCTTTCTTGTTCTCCTTATCCTCCTCGCTGATAGTACGGTAGAGAAGTGAGTCTTCTACGATATACTGGATAGGCTTCTTTCCTTTCACTTGGAGAATTTCACCTTTAATAGCTTTCTCCCATAGAGGTTTAAGAGTGGGGCATTCCTTCTGAGCACTGGCGAAGGAAGTCAATTTGAACCCATTGTCTTCGAGGGCAATCCTCGGGGTCAACTTAGCAGGTTGCTCTTTCCTCTGGGCTTTTTGTGCCCGGGTGACTACTTGTTGGGCCACTTCTTGCTGGGGAATTAGGGGGTTTTGTCCGATTAGTACTGCGCAGAACTTAATCGGGGCTACTACCACGTCCGTCCAACCGGAGAAATATCTGCATTGTATGTGACATCTCACGACGGGGAATCGATTGTCGCGTCCTAAAAAGTCGTGGATGATTGCGAATTTCTTATGGGCAGGGTTTACTGGGGGCAGCAACTTGTCGGATACCACTATGCACGTGCATCCGGTGTCTCTGACTAAAGTGGATACTCGGCACCCATTAACAGTGCCCTCTTCAAATTGTAGGCCGCCTGGCGAACTTTTGTTGAATAGAAAGTTTACGTGTTGCTGGGGCCCTTCGGATGTTTGAGCGGGGACGTAGGACGAATCAGCTTGTCCTGCTGGGATCGCGGCAGTCAGGTTTTGCACCTGTTGTCTCGAGGTCTCCCTCAGTCGGGAGTTCTGTGGGCACTGGAAACTCAGGTGACCTATTATCCCGCAGGTATAACAAGTGACGGGCTTCCTGGGATACGTGCCGGTATTAGGGTATGATCCTTGTGGAATCCTAACTTCTTTTCGATTCTTTTCTCCTCCAAAATTTGGTTTATAAGTTCCTTTTGCTGCTGAGAACTTAAAGGGCTTCTTCTGTAAAGGCCTGGGTGGCGGCCCATTTTTCTTTGGGGAGGGAGCCTTCTCTTTCTTGTGCTCCCTAGGATATAACCGATGATTTACCGCGTGGAGGTCAGCCTCGTCCAGGCACTCGTTGAAGGTAGAAGCTTTTCGGTCCTTAACGAATGCACGGATTTCCTGGGGTAGTGTACTTAGTAACTGATCTCTAAGCATGAAGTCGACGACCGCAGCGAGTTCGTTCTCTATCCCTTCTGACTCCATCCAAAACTGTAGGCTTCGACGAAGCTCAAAGCCAAAATGTTTGTCCAGGTCTTATACGAGAATGCCTGAACTTCATCCTATATTCTTCCGGGTTAAGGTTTGTTGCTGAGAGAAGTTCGGCTTTGAGAGTGGAATAGTCCACAGCCGCTTCTGAGGGTAAAGATACGAATATCTCTCTCATCCTACAATTGAGTAGCGGTAACAGTCTGGCGACCCCATCTTCTTCTAGGTCCCAATTATTGACTTCAAATATTTTCTCAAAATGGGAGAAATATGAGCATAAATCTTCTTCGTCCTTGTACTCCGGGAGTTTCATGCTCGCCGCTGGTGACACTCCTGTTCTAGATGACACTGACCGCACCTCTAACTCGTCTTTGCTAAGAGCTCTTTCGTGGGCCCTTATCTTCTCTCTTTCATCAGCTTCCATTTTCGTCTTTTCTGCTTCCTTTTTCATCTTTTCTCTTCTTTCTTCTCTTTCGTTTCTCTCTTTCTCCTGAATAAACGAACTCAGATCGGTTCCTTCCAGTCCGAGGCTTTGACCTTGCTTCCGATAAAGGTCGAACAATGCCATCGCGCTTATGTCAGTCATCTACCTTGTTTTTAATCAAGCCTTACCTATTCCACCACCGAAACTTACCACTTGGCCTAACGATTACCTTTAGATGGTATCCCCCTCTAACTTTACCAATTTCCCACTTGTCAAATATTCTATTATTCCTGGTGTTCTTTTTATGTGTTAGCTCTTCCTTAAATAGACACTGCTGGGTTCTTTCTAATATAAAACCTCTAGACCTGACACCACTTTTATAATATGTCGTAGAATGACCCTTGGCTTTGATCACTCTACGCTTTGACACCCTTTTAGTAGCGGTATGCTTTAAGGGGCGTGAGTTACTTCTATGATGAAGTAGGCTTTGTTCTAAGAGTGCTATTTTAGTGGTTTAGTCCTTAAGGAAGAGCTATTTTTAAACACATAAGGATAAGAGGAAACACCAGAATCTACCAAAAATAAACATGTATTTTAAATTAAATATTACAAACCAACAGTAAAAGCATTTCTATATTTGGCCTCAAAGAATTTTAAATGACAAAACATAAACAAGTAGGCTTTCAATAAACAAACCAATTGCCAATTAGTATTTTTATCACGACCCTATTTGTTTAGCATAAAACATTAAATTAATGTACTGTCATCTACAAACACATATGACCTCGGTTCAAGAATAATGGTTTCTACTCTCCTTTAAAACGTGGGACGTACTAAACTTCTACTATCGCAATAGATATATAAATGTTATTGTTAACTTACGGGTAGGTAACAGGGATTGCCGGATGTCGCTGGAGGACTTATCTCTCGCTTTGAAGTGGTGTGGTCGCTGCTTGAATTTTCGAGGAGGGAATGCTTCTTAAACGTAATTAAAGAACGGGAGCTCGTCGGGGCAGGGTTCTTCTCCTCTCACTCTTACGTTGCTTGAGATGTGAGAATCACTCGAGTGTGAGCGGCTTTACTTTTCTTTAGTCGGACTTCTTTGCAGACGGAAAAGGCTTCTTCGCTATGGCACCGATATAAAACTTGACTAATTAGGTTAATACGGCCCTGAAAGGGGGGGGATCGAATTTCTCAATCTGATCCTATCGTTTCTCACGGAAATAGTCTTGTATGGCTGAAGGATCGATCTTTACGAACTAATCTTTCTTCTGGCGAATCGACTTCTAAAAATCTTCTTGTCTAGCCGATGGATCGATCTTCACGACCTAATCCTACTCTGGCGTATCGACTTCAGATAATCCTCTTCTCTTTCTTTGCGGGGCTTATTTATAGGCGGATTGCCGCCCCATCTAAAGGGGGAAGTGACCAGGCCACAGATGCAAAAGGGGGGGGGGGAGCAAATGGTGAGTTAGCATCTGGGGAGAGCGAGAATTCCTGAGGTGGCACTGAGGTGCCCAAGTCAGCTCGCAAATTATAGGCTCGTAACCGCACCGCTACTTGGCGTGCCTTCTGACTCACACTGTTTTTTTTTCCTAACCACGGGTTTATGGGTCTCGTAGGTCATGCGATCGTTAGAGCGTCGTTTAAGGACCTTAGGTGGTCGCCTTCAAACATATGTTAGCTCCAGCTGCCCACAGCGGCGAGGAGATCACACATGGTAAGCATTTTCGCCGGCTACCTTTCCCACGCTTCTCCTCATGAAGGGAGGGGGGCTTGAATGTACCTATACTCCTCCAGGAGGCTTAATGTAGCCATTTCTCCACATAGGGATAAAAGCAAAAATACAGAATTAAATTTTGACGAGTAAAATAAAAACTTCCACAAGAAATATATAAAAAGAATTAAAGATTTAAAGGTAAACAGTTTTCCTCTATTATCGTTTGAAATGTAAATCGCTTTCCCGTACAAACCCCCCAATGTAGTCTTCCATCATGTTTTCATTGTATGTTCCATGATATCTATGTTCAAACTTTAGTATATCTTAATAGAAGCGATCCTTACAAAATTTATTGCCACAATATTCATCTAGGCTTCTTCGTGCTTTTAGCACGTTTTCTTACTGAATTCTGAACAGTTATTTTCCTGATTTGTGGTCCAACGAAGAGTCCATTTTTGCTTTCACTTTTACCTCCGAGTGTTAGGGAAAGAACTGTTGAAGGTACTCGAAGAAATAGACTCCTTATTAAGAGTTCTAACAAAGTTATCCATGAGACCTAGTTTTTAAATAATATAAAGGGAACAAACCTTTTGAAGTTCTAAATATTGTTCATGCATGACATTTTGCCATACTACATAGAATTCCTTCCTTTCTCTCCAATGCTTATTGTGCTAATATTTCTGAGGTATCCCTTCTGTCTCCAAAACAGAGATGAAATGGAAACTTGGTAAAACATCCCATGGGATTCATAAAAAATGCCTCCACTTCAAAGTCTACAATACCTCTTCAGCCGCAGTCCTCATAATTTAAAGCTTGCAGCAGGCACGAGCTTGAAACTGTTGTTATCTTCCTGAGATATACTGAATAGGCGAATGTAAGAGATGGTTGCTTTATCTAGGAATAGAGAGAAGCTTTAATGACTGTTGAGGAGCTGTTAATAAAGAGCTCCTACTCATCTGGATAATATGTAATTGCATTTCCTTTAAACATACCAGATGCGTTATTGCAGTAGCATATCCAAGCTTGATAGATAGATGGTCTTAGGACATTTCCTTTGCCTTATCACTTGCACATTTTCATCCAGCAAATCTGTCCTTTTGGGTATAGAAATAAAAAAAACTTGAGAAGGTCATTAAGGTCACTTTGGTTAGGATAATAGGGACTTCTGTCAACATCCATAGCTCTGGCATTGCATTCTACACCTTCATTGATCTTTGCAACTTCTAAAATTGTTGATTTCTACTGAGAGTTGCTTATTACTTTCTAAACGAAGTAGCTACAGGGAGATTAGCCCTATTTCGTGCTGGTGAATAGCGAATGGAAGAACGGGATAGGAAATATCTGGTGCATTTTTTCCACTTCGACGTTTGGAAGGGTCCACCATGAAGAAGTATTTCTTGTTTGAATGGTCAGTGGATTCACGCCAAATCCTGGGAATGGCAAAGTTCAAAGCTCTTTTTCCTCTCTATACCATCATGTATAATTAAAGAATATTCTGTATTACACTTTTGGCTTGTAACTAAACAAAATAGCTTAAATACTTTTGACATTAAATATTTTACTCTTTACAACAAACAATTTTCTTAGCTCTAAAGTTTTTTTGCAGTGTTCACAAGCAAAATATACGGTTCACGGTTTTCCCTGATCTCCAACTGGCATGCAAAAGTATGCTTTGTAAGATTTATACATTCTCATAGATACTATTTACTTGAACTGTCCGCAGATATAACGAAATGCATCTATAAAATGATTGCAACCTCCTAGCCATTTGTTTTCTTATGTGTTTGGTAGGTAAAGCTAAAATGATAGCACATCTATGAATCCCTCTAGAAATATTTCTGAAGTAATATTGCAGAAGTTTGCAGGAAGGGATTCCGGCAAGTAACATTCTTAAAACTCCACAAAATTCTAAGAAATTGTTAGAAATTTCTCATTAAATCTAGAATCTTTTGAAAGGTTTCCTTAAAACAAATATTTTTCTAAAACATTACAATGATTTTATTAGAATAAATTTTACAATTTTCGACCATGATTTTAAAATAATTCAAGCCTTATTAACTTATTTTCACGTTTGTCATCTACTTTAGTTACAAACAACTTAGAAATAAGACTTTTAACCCAGGAACAAGAAAACATTAATTTTGTCACATAGAGTAATCTTAGGACGTCACAGCCAAACCGGCACCAAACGTAAATCTTTTGATTGCCAACACATCTCTTTTTACAACAAAAAACTATATAATGGTTAATAAACACAATATGTAGAAACTTAAAAGTTAGAGACCAGTGACGTCTTTAATGGAAATATAAATTACAGGGTCTTCAATGACCATTGCTTAGTAAACCATGCATATCTTACCAATGTCTCTATTATTCGATCTAACCTGTATATCAAAAAATTATCCGCACAGCTAGGTCAGTATATGTTACTGTACATATCAAGTCATCCCACAATTCTTGCCGATTTTTTTTTATTGCCCCTCAAAACACAGCCACAACATATTGGATGCTCTAATACTTTTTCAGTTTATATATCGAATTTTCTATTAGCATTAGTTTTTTTAACCAAAAAGGCAGTAAGAGTGTAGAGCTAGCCACCCATGTCTTTGTCAACTTATGAACACATAAGTGGTATCTATGTAGTTAAATAAACCTGGAAAATTTACTCGAATTAACCAGTAGTTTTTCAATTACTAATTTTCCTTAGCAAAAATTAGCAATTGAATTAAATTACTCAAATTAACCGTACTTCGAAATATTCACTAAACTTTAGAACTTAACCAATTTTCAATTTGTCTAGTTAAATTTATCACTTTAATCAGGAAGGTTATGTAATTTTTAAACATTACCCAACAATTTAAAAGATTACCTAAGGTTTTTCAGCTTTGCTTAACATGTAATTATTTATAAATCCGGTATCTATTTATAACTTCAAATTTAGGAATGTTCTCAAGCATACGCAGTTGAGTAAAAGAAAAACAATTCCTCCAAATAAAACCTTCCCTATAATCATAAAATTTCTATAAAATCTTTAACTCGAAAAAGACTACAACGAATTTACATTTTATGACAGATATTTGATCTTGAACACCACTGATTTCCTTTTCTGAATACGATAATCCTTTGGAATCTCCTTACCTCCAAAAACTTAATTCAAATATTAAATTACTTTATCCAATCCTGTTTTGCAACCGGTTTTATGCTTCATTAGAGCTTATTTGGATGATTGCGACCCGCAACCTATTTCTTAAGATCGGATTTTCTTTTCTTTTTTAAATCTCTCAGTGCTTAAATTGGTTGATTACACGACGTTCCCAATTTCTTTTACTTTCAAAATATATTCTACTATTTGCGAAAGAGTGTAACTATATGATAAATACATCCTGATCTACAATCAAGTGCAACTAAGTATTTTGCACTAAATTGTAACTGGAAGATAGGAGAAAAGGAGTAGAATAAATCGCCTTCTGATTAGGCGGTAACTAAAGAGGAACAAATTTAAATTATTTTATTAAAGTTTTGCGAATATTTTATACTTAAAGTGTTTAATATTTTTACTGGAATTCCTTTAAACAGGCATGTCAGAGGTAGAGTAGGAATTTACTCTACTATTTAAACTGTCGATGTTGTGAATTTCCCCCATTATTCTTGTTATGTCAATTATACATTGCCTTTGACCAAATTATAAATTCTATTTGCGTAGATGGTCTAGTCAAGGAAAGAAAACGATTTATTTTTTTGTATTTTGGTTAGCAATTGACTCTTACAAAGACTAAAATCTCTAAATATATGTATTTAATTAATACTATTTTTATATCTCCGGTTCTTAGCTGATAAAACTATTTTCGATGTAGTAAGTAAAAAGGTAAAATATATGAAAAAAAGCTCATGAAATCTTCAAATCAAGCATGTTTAGTCAGCATATTTTTATCGCCCTTCAATTACATATAGTACCTTAGGAAAAAGCTCACAAAGTTCACGTGAGTCAAAGTTATGCAGATACACCCACAAAGGAAAAGTGAAAAACGATTCAGAGCGCTTTCGTCTTTATTCTTAAAGAACTTTTTAAGGAATGAACAGGTGGCTGGACATACATTGCCTTAAATAGTGGAAGGGGGAAATAGACTACTTACTTCTGAACCCTAAATCCGGGGTACAAAATCCTAAAACAACTTCATTTAAGATTTTATGTATGTAGTGATAATGGTGTTTAGCGTGAACAAACCAGGGCTAAGATTAAAATTTGGAAACGCGTTACTGGAGTTACATTATAATATATTTCTCTAAATATAATTACTGCATTTTATGACTGGTTTGGCACTGATTCAGCTAATGCTATGGTTAAGATTGTACATATGTAGAAAAAGCACAGGTTGTTCACTATGATTACGTACATTGGCTTGATGTTGCTTAAACCGGACAGCTATTTCTTTTCCGGTTTGTCCATAATAACATTTTTGGCAAGTGTTGCAGCCTATCGAATAAACAACGCCAGGTCTGGGGGCGGGGAAGATATTGACAAGAATGCGATATATTGTAGTCTCGTACTTAAAAATAACATTTATGTTCAGAGAGCTATGTAAACAAAGTAATTTAATGAAAATATGGTTATAGGGTAAAACTAATCAGTTTTTGGCCTGAAACTTAGTGATATTAACATTAGTTTGATAATATTAACGCTTGGCTGCTTTATAAAAATTGTCGAGAAAGTACAAAGGGTAGCACAAATTTATATCTATTTTATATATTCTATCGACTTCTTTGTCTAAGCATTCAGTTGAGACAGTTCTAAGGGCACGCAAAAACATAGAGGAGAAAACACTTTGTTTGATGTTATTATGATGGTTAGAATAAAGTGTATAAAAGAGTCTATTCCTGTGGGTTTTCTATATATTTCATATTTAACACAATGGTTTGTTCGATAAATTATAATATCTAGGAAAGCGAGTGTGCAATCGTTTTAAACTTCTAAATTAAATTTAATCGAGGGCACTCTGGTGTTAATTTTAGTAAGAAATGTATTAATATTTAAATTATTAGGCCAAAGTCAAAGGATGTCATCAACAGATTCGAAGAATTTCCTGTATAGTTTTGCAAATACAGGGGACGAACAATTCCCCATTGCTATTCCAATTTAAATCTTCAAATGCTTTCCTTTCCTACCCTTTATGCTGTTATTAAACCCATAAACCTCATAATACAATACGCCCCATTATTATCTTTGTTGGTTTTGTTTCCTATACCCTCTCAAAATGGTTAGCCTCTCTACTAAGCCCTTTGGTTGAGACCATTTCCAATTCACATATTACCAATAATATGCACCTCATTAGTAAGCTTAATGACCTCCCCTAGCCTGATAAATTGGGCCTGGTTAATTTCAAAGTGTGTTCCCTCTTTACTTAAGTTCCCGTACCAGATCTCTGGAATTTCTGAGTAGAACACCTCGACACGGTTGCTCTCACTATACCCGCTTCTACCCTTATTAAACTCATAACTCTTTGCATCAACAATTGCAAATTTACCTGTAATGGAAAATTTTATCGCCAAATCTTTGAAATGGCAATGGAGAATTGTTTGTTCCCTGTACTCGCAAACCTATACATGGAATTCTTTGAATCTAGAATACTGCCCAAAATTAATCAAACCCCTATAGCCTGGATGCGATATGTTGATGACATCCTTTGCTTTTGGCCTAATAATTCAAATATTAATACATTTCTTACTAAAATAAACACCAGAGTGCCCTCGATTAAATTTACTTTAAAAGTTTGAAAAGATATTCCTAGATATTCTAATTCATCGAACAAATCATTGTTTCAAATATGAAATATATATGAAACCCACAGGCATAGACTCTTTTATACACTTTATTCTAACCACCATAATAACATCAAACAAAGTGTTTTCTCCTCTATGTTTTTGCGTGCCCTTAGAATTGTCTCACCAGAATGCCTAGACAAAGAAGTCAATATAATATATAAAATAAGAATAAATTTGTGCTACTCATTGTACTTTCTTGACAATTTTTATAAGTCCGCCAAGCGTTCCTATTATCAAACAAATGTTAATATCACTAAGTTTCAGATCAAAAACTTATTAGTTTTGCCCTATAACCATATTTTCATTAAATTACCTCGCTTACTTAGGCCTCTGAACATAAATGTTATTTTTAAGTCCGAGACTACAATTTATCGCATGCTTGTCAAAAATCCGCCCACCCCCCCGACCTAGCATTGTTTATTCGATAGGCTGCAACAAGTGCCAAAAATGTCATTATGGACAAACCGGGAAAAAACAAGATGTCCCGGTTAAGCAACATCAAGCTAATGTACGTAATCACAGTGAACAATCTGCTTTTTTTCTACATATGTACAATCTTAACCGTAGCATTAACTGAAACAGTGCCAAACCATTCATAAAATGCAGTAATTATATTTCGAGAAATATATTAGAATGTATCTCCATTAAGGCGTTCCCAAATTTCAATCTTAGCCCTGCTTGTTCCCACTAGACCCAATTATCGCTATATACATAAAATCTCAAATGAAGTTGTTTCAGGATTTCATTTTCCCTAATTAATGTTTAGAAGTATGTAGTCTAATCCTTCTTTCCACTATTTAAGGTAATGTATGTTCAGCCTCCCGTTCATTCCTTGAAAAGGTCTTTAAGAATAACGACGAATGCGCTCGGAATCGTTTTTCACTTTTCCTTTGTGAGTGTATCTAAATTACTTTAAGTTGTAAAAAACCGTCCTATGACCATATTCTCGTTGCTTCATCTCTTCAGTTCACTCTTTCAATAAAAAGCAAATTTCTTCCAATTTGGTAACTTCCATTACTTTCTTTTTCACTCATAGCAACGCAATCTCATAATCAATGCGATCCTTTTCATTCAGTAATATTAGTCGATTCATTGTAGCAAATTATATTGAAAAGTCTTCACTTTTTTATTTTTTAAATCATCATACTTTTTTAGGAACGATTTTCCCAGACATACCTCTGCATTCGTTTTTCCTTAGCGTACGCTTTTACTTTAAATAATCACTCCTGAATTTTATCGTAGGGAAAGAGAGTAATATCCTACAGAGCCAGCTTTCCTATTAAGTCAAGAGGGTAAATGGGAAAGAAAGAGAACCTTCAAATTGAATATATGGGTATTTTAACCTTCACATTTGCCGTCGCAGTAGACAGGATCATTTTAACCCCCCCCCCTCGTGGGGGCAAGCTATATCTTAAAGAAGTAAGTTAAATTTCAATGAATGCACGCAGTGATGATATTCGATTATTATAGCAATTGTCGAGGTATGCCTGTGAAAACTTGCTCCGGGCAAGAGCGCATACACAAGCACGGGCAGATAGCCGAACCTAGGCCGCCTGCGATTTGCTTTGGTTCATTTAAAGGAGTAGGGGACCGCCTCCTTGATCTTGATACAGAGTGAGATTTACGGTTGATCAGGATTTATCTAATGGTTTGTCAAGTTGCAGTTCAAAGGATATATAAAGAACAAGACCCCAAAATATAATTTTATTATATATATAATAAATGGGGAAATATATATAAACAAAAAAGGGGGAACAGATTACTAGATAAAGATATTTAATTCGATTGTGACTATTTATAATATGACAGAGTTAAGCAGAAGGAGCAAAATTAACGTTAATTCGAACAAAAGATATTAAATACAATTGAGTGGGAAGTCAAGTCAAAAATGGATGCGGGTGAAGATTGACAGATGTGTAATCAGGGGATTACAACGCAAGATGATCTGAAGGGCATAAGACCAACGGCACAGGTCTTCAAGAAGATACTTCGGGTAGTCATAACGAGGATGACACGTAGATGGGGTTTTGAGTACTTCGTAGTCTGAGACACTAAGAAACGGGAGTATTGAAGGAGGTCCTAGATGGGGGAGGCCGCACAGTTCTTCAGGAAGAAGGTGCCTTGATAGCTTCCCTCTGAACAGGGGCCAAAGCTTCACACGTGAGATCTTCACGCCTAAATACGACTCAAACAGGGGATGCGGGAATTCGCGGGGGAACAGACAAAACGGTCTGGATGGAGGAACTGGCAGATTCTCAATCTCCTCGAGGAATGGCGGACTCAAGATTAAATAGCCAGGTTGCTGGTCCGATAGATAGCCCCAGGACATGGCCGTCCCTAGAGGATTTTTGAGGTCAGTCTATGTAAACTTACTTCTAAATAACGAGTCAAATCAGACAGCGAAGTTTGCCTCATGATATTGGAGTAGGATTAGTAGGGCTCCGCTCGTAGGGGAATAGACATGCCTGGAAAGCATGGGGTGAGAACTCAGCGTTATCGCGGGGAAAGGGCAAGCGAGGAGCGTTCGAAAACAAATACAGCTTGGTTGGGTGACTCAGTGCGGGATTACTTCCTTCTCGAAGATTCTAAAGTTCCCAAGCCAAGGAACAGGTGGTTTAGAGCGAAGGGGCTGAAAGGGGTATTCCGAGGAGGGCTTCCTCTCACACTGCTCCTTCGAGGGCATCCCCTCATAGCAATGAATAGCTTCCTTTACACTTACTTCGGCCTACTTGCAGCCTGAAGATGGCTAATCATGTGGGATCGATGTTATGGAAAAAAAAAATGTATGCGATGGATGTACTCTATTTGAATAGGGATGAGGTAGATGTGTGGTAAAAGGAGTGTGATGATTTTATGTAGTTACAGGTGGGAAACTGTTTAATGATATTGGGTAGGAAGATAATATAAGAGGACCAAATTTGCTGCGAAGTTAGACAGGGTGGGGTAATGAAAGAATGGAGTTGTGAAGGTATTCAGGGTAAAGGAGGTACTCCATACATACGAGGGCTGAATTATCCCTTTACCAATGTTCTTCGTCTTAGAAATAAGAAGGATAGGTTTTCAGTTATTTTATTTGTGAAGATATAGTGGAGGGAAAGGATTGGTAGTGGGATAATTATTTATGTAGGAAATAGCATTTTTCCAACTTTCAATATTTCAATAAAGCAGAAAGAATTTGAGTCACTGTGGATTGATATTTTGGTCCGTCAAAATAGTATATTATACTTGACAACGTTTTACAGACGACGTGGACAGACAGATGATATATATGGATCAGCTGATGATAAGGTAAATAACTAGAGGCCATGAAGCAAATACAGTTAATCTAAACAACTTTAAAATAACTTGTAGAAAATAAGATACGTAGAGATAGAGGAAGTAAGTTTACAGAATGATTTGAGGATAATTTTTTGAATTAATTTTTTTAAGAAATGACTATCAGGGAAGAATTGATAAATAGTGATCATCAGATAGTGCATTTTAAATTGGGAATGGGAAAGGTAGAACATCAAAAAATACTACTCTTGCTCCAAACTTCCATAGGGGATTATGAAAAAAATAGCAACTTTGTAAATTAGCTCAATTGGGATGTAGGATTAAGTGGTCAAGATCATTGCAAGACGTGGTATACCCTTAAGACTATATTAAACCTAGTCCATGAGCAGAGTATCACAACGAAGGTTATTAGAAAAAGATCTAAGATGCCATTATGGTGGAATTATGAAATAGCTAGGAAAACTTCTTAGAAGAAACGGGTATATGAAAGATTAAAGAGAGAAGGTAATATTAAAAATCTGAATCATTATAGGTTAAATAGAAATAAATTAAATTAGATAATTAAGAAAAGTAAAATCGCAGCAGCATTTAATTTTTCTTAAAATAACAATAAAATCAAATAAATTTTTTTAGCTATTATAAAGTCAATACCAAATCGAGCAGAGATAAATTTTGGCCTATTCAATGGCAAGAAAGAATCTGATGACGAAAAAATATAGGTATTTAATGATCATTTTGATTCAGTATTTACAGAAGATGATCCAAAGTTAAATTTATGATAGTTCTAGGTCAGGGTATGAGGTTTCGAACATATTAATGAAGATATGGAGATCAGTAATCATCATCATCACTAACTCAATAATTTAAGAAGTGTTTCTTTTTGAGTATTTGAATAATAATTTCATCTTAGTTTGGTTATGACATGTCTTTTTTTATCAAAGTTTTTTTTTAATAATTCTTTTATAATATCATAAAACAAAATTATTAAGTTTAGAAATAAATATAAGTATCGAAATTTTGTGCCTTTTTTAAAACCTAAAGAATTACAAAGGGTAAAGTTCAGAAAATTTATTTTTATATATCTTCTTCTATAACTATTTTAGCAACGTGCTTTTTTGAAAGGGGGGAAATTTACTTTAGGGTTCCTTTTTAAAATTATTATAATTGTCAAAGTTCAGAAAATTTATCAAAATTTTAATTTTAATGTTAGTAGCGAAGCGCAAGCTCCCCCCCGTAGGGGCGAGTGGCAAAGTCATTGCCTGGTGTGTTTATAATTGAGCTTAATATTTTTAATACAACTGGCTCTGATGACATTCATTCTATATTACTTAAGAAGAGTTTGGAAACTATTGAAGTAGCCTTAAAAAGATATAATTCTAGGTAACAGGAGTTTTGAGAAATACTTATTGATTGGGAAATAACAAATATAGTTTCAAGTTTCAAAAAGGCAAATAAAGAAAACTCAAATAACATTAGACACGTATGCTTAATATCCATAATTTGTAGAATTTATGAGGGTCTAATCAAGGAGGTTATTCCTGAGCACCTAGACCTAGATAGTTTAATGACACAGGCCTGCGTTTGAAATTTTTTTATGTTCCCTAGGATTTCTTTGTGGTTTCTTAATGAATCCAACCTCGTGAGCTCAAAAATGAATGTATATTTGTTCAATTAGGTCAGATTTTCTCAGTACAGCATACACCATTTTCATTGAGATTCCCTTATTTTTTCTTAATTTTTAAAAAAAAAACTTTCTGTATCTAATAATGCATTATTACTGTTATATCATATAAACAGGAATACACGTATGTAAACTATAATTCTTTTAATAAACAAAAAATAAAAGAATGCAACATAATAAAGAAAATAACTATAATTTCGAAGAACAGACGCCCTTGACGATTTTCGTTTGTGCCTGGAATCTGGTGCATCACGCTTCAAACACCAACAGTAGTCAGCAAGCATGTTTCCGTTCCATTTACACTGGTACCTGGATTCCATTGTTTTTATGTCCTGGTGGAATCTTTGCCCCTGTTCTTTACTGTAATCCCCACAGTTGTCGGGAAAATAATCCAGATGGGACTGTAAAAAGTGTATCTTTATAGACATTCGAGCTCCCAAATGTTTGAGACTTGTTAAGAGCTGATTGGCCAGGGCAACATATTCTTCTAGGCTTCTTTTGTTGCCTAGAAAATTGTTAACTAGAGCTTTGAAAGCTTTCCAGGCATCTTTTTCTATGTCCCTTATTGATGCATCAAATTGCTGATCAAGTTCCTGATTTGAAGTCCATCAAAAATTCCCCCATGGAGCTTAGCGTCAGTGATTTCTGGAAATTTTTGAAGAAGAAATTTAAAAACTTGGCCTACTTTATTAAGGGTTTTGACATAATTTTTCATTATGCCAAGCTTTATATGCAGTGGAGGGAGGAGTATTTTTTGAGGAGGCACTAAAGGTTCAGCTATCACATTGTTTGATCTAATTCTAAATGCTTCTCGTGGGGGCCAAACCTTCTTCTCATAGTGCATACTATCTGCACGACTGTCCCATAAACATAGGAAACAGGGATGCTTTGTGTAGCCTGTTTGCGTCCCAAGCGTAAGAGACACTACCTGAAAAAAAATAAGCACGGTATTTAAATTCAGTGTAATATTTCTAAAAACAAATTCAAAGTAATATTTCTTAAAACAATAAGAATATGAATATTTACTGAAAAATCCTGTATGCCGATGCATTAAATCATCGTATTGGAACTAATTGGATATATGTACATCTTATTTTGAGTTTATTGAGTTGTGTTGTATATTTTCTCAATTAGGATAAGTTCCCCATTAACCCAATAGGATGCATTAACCTGTAGGGACACACTTCAACAAAAAATATAACTAAAAAATGACTCATGATTTCCAGATTTGCATTCTTGTAAAATGTAAGTTGACCAAAAGGTGTATACAAGTATTAACAATTAAAAATGAAAATGTCAATATCAAAAAGCTTAGAAATGCCAAGTGTAAAATGATCTTACCTTTAAGTCACCACATATCCTCCACTTATAGCTAGAGTAATTTATTGCATCCAGCAATTTTTTCATATTTTCATAACTTTCAGTAAGTTCGATTGAATGGCCTATAGGAACGGAAGCTATCTTGTTACCAATATTCAGTAACACAGCTTTTAAACTTCTACTAAAGGAATCTATGAACAGTCTCCATTCTAATGGGTTCTAGGGAATTCCAAGGGCCTTAACAAGTCTTTTAATATTGGCGCAGTATACTAAAGAGTTGGAAGAATGTTGTAAAAAATAGCTTCGAAACTCTTGTTCTCTATTTCTGTACCCCCCTAAATGTTGTTTCTTAAGCGAGAAGATTTCTTTTACAAAGTTGAGAGCCAAGAAGTTGTGTATTCGCCTTTGAAACCCCCAGATCCCTGGTCAGGTCATTTAACTTACCTTGAGTGAATGGTCTTGCGACCATATCATGTGTGGAAACCTGATAAGACTCAGATGTGTCATAATCTTGGTCAACTTCAAAATTAATCTCTTCATGTACCTCTATATGTTCAGGTGGAGAAGGTATAGGAATTCCTGGTCCATGGGGCAGGAATTTGATGGCAGAAGAAACATCCGGATATGCCACACTATGTTTATTCTTCTTATTTATACCTGTGGAAAATATAATTGCATATTACATAAAGGAATTGATTTGGAGTTGCAGATAGTACATAAATGTTTAGTAAATGATATGTTCATGCTGAAGTGAACTATGTTAGTTTTTAATTTTATGCTAAGTCTTTGCATAATAATGACATTTTCAGGAGCCAGTATAATAAGAAAAGCTTAAATACTTGATACAATGCTCACCTTTAAGATTTGTCATGCAAAAATAGCAGTCCGTAGTGTGGTCCTTGCCATCTCTCAACACCATGGGAACACCAAAAGAGAGGGACTTCTGTTCGCCCTGACTCCAGCGTCTTAAACTTATGTAGCATACCTGGCAGCAGATATGTGGTGCAAAACTTTTATCTTGATCTCTTAGCCTTACTCCAAAATATGCATGATACAAAGATTTAATTACAGGAGGGATTGTATTTTGCTGCTCGGAAAAAGTCACTTTGCCGCAAACATAGCAAAATCTGTCGGAGCTATTCTTACATTTTCTGTTCATTTTTAACTCAACCATTATTATTCTTATTCTTATTATTATAATGCTAAGCAATTTTTAACCTGCAAAATATAAACCTATTTGCATAATTACTTAAAATGTACACAAAATTTACTGCGAATAAAGCAGTGCAAAAACTATTGAAATTTGATGTAATATAGATGTATAAAGTATAAAATTATTATCACCCCCTGTATCGCAAAAACTGGAGGTGATAGAGAAAAACGGATGATAGATTCGGATTTAGGAGGTCAATTTTATTAAGAAACACTATAGAAAACCTAAGGTACATTTTTGACGCAGACCAGTGTTATTGATGCTCAGCATGTGTTTAGAAATGGTAGATCATATTTTACAAAATTACAGGTATTTATGGATTATGTAACTAAAAATTAGATAAGCGAGAGAATGGTGATGTAATATACTTAGATTTTAGCAAAACTTTAGCTAAGGTTCCACAAAAGAGACTAGTGCACAAATTAAAAATTCATGGGATATGTGCGAAAGTTTTGACTTGAATAGCTGAATGGCTCAAAGGCATGAAGCAGAGGGTAGTAGTGAATAGGTTGAGGTCACAGTAAAGGGATATTATCAGTAGCGAACCTCACGCTTAGTTCTAGTTTAAATAAAAAATCATTAATGAGAATGTAAATAATGATGTGACAATTTTGGCTGACGATACAAAAGTTCTAACTGCATTAAATGAAGTTGAGGATACAGTATATTTAGGTTGCAAAGTGACTTTAATAAGTTGTTAGGTTGAGCGTAAAAGTGGCGGAAGAATTTTAACGTTATAAATGAAAAGTTATTAACATGAACAAATATAATAAAGAATTTAGTTATGAAGTGGCATGGCATTGGCTGCGATGCAGAAGAAGATGAGAAGAAACTCGTAGTAGTAGCAAATAGGTTACTAAGATTTTCAAAGCAGTGTATTCAGGCAAAATATAGAGCAGTGTTGGGCTTCATTAAGAAGAATGTCTGTTACAAAAGTAAGGAAGTCATTCTAAAACCATATACCGCTTATGTCAGGCCACATTTGGAGAACTGTATACAAGCATGGTCCCCACACTTTAGACATGGTATCAACCTGGTAGATCCAGAGCGAAAGAAGTGTGAGAAAGGATGTTTTTGAGCTTTTTACTTTTTATAAGATAAATAAGCTCAATTATAGCAATTTCTTTGAGTCGGGAGTTAGTAATAAGACTAGCCACCACTTTAAAATTTAAAAAACAGAGTTTTAAGTGGGGAACTACTGGAATCGCTAACTACTTGAGACAATAAGCATTTCAAATTTAGATGATTATATTTGGAGGGTAGATTATATTATCATTTTTTCCTGTATTGGAGCAAATTACATATTGTAATATAAATTTTATATATATTATATTATTGATGTGTATTGCTTATGTTATTTAGTTTTTCGACAAGCCATAATGGTTGTTGACTTTTAAAGCAGTATCTCCATGATTTAGTTTCCGACAGAGCATGAAGGCGATGCCTTTTTTAAGTAGTTCGGATGCAATAGTGTGCATGCACTTTATGGGGTGTATTGACTCGAATAAACTCTGATATTAAAGATAAATAGATATACCTAATATCATCAAAAGCCCAAACGCACTCACTTCAATAATTAACCCAGTACTTGTTAATCACATGGACCAGCGATAAACCATGTACACGGGTAAGAAAAAAGAGACAAAGACATTCTATTGTGATCAAAGAATTTTAAAAGTGCCCTAAAAATATAGTTTTCAAACTCAAAGTTACTTTATATTCATTTGGGCTATAGAATTTATTGCTAACTAATGCTTCTCTAGGTTCACGAATGTCTGTGTCTTTAACTTTTTTAAAAGTTTTAGCCTGATTAAAATCAATTGAATGACTATTTTCTAATTTAAGCTTGACCAAACAACTACCTTCTCTATACGTCCTGACATCATATTTAGGCTGGTTATACATGCTTTACGCCACTTTGATAGAGTCTCTTAACACATGAGTATGACTTCCGGGTTGCAACTTAAAAGGGAATAATTAATCAGTGAGTTGGTGAGTTCCCGTTTGTCCTCGAGTAGCTAACTAGTCCAATTCAAGAGCGGCAGATTCTGGGACAGTTTGGACAAAGGAAAGTGCCTGGGTGAGGATTTTGTTGGCAGGGTTTATCCTCTTCTTCTTTTCTGCCAGATGGCGATGGCAATTTCCTTCAAGGTATAAACTTCCCTCCTGACTGCTGCTCTCCACTGATTACGATGTGGCGGTGAAGGTGAATGGCTCCTGCGCATGAAGTTGTTTAAATTGGGTAAGCAGGTGCGCAGTCTTCGACCCCACATTCTTGACGGCAGTACTTCGAGTCCAGCAGGACGGAAAGACAAGACGGCTGATGATTTTCTAGCCCTGCAGTGAGCTGCCGGAATTTCAGGTACTTTGGGGGTCCGCCTTTTAAGCCAGCCCACCCAGGTTTGTCAACATCCACCTTCTCGAGAAAGTCGATCGGCCGTTGAGGCCTTTAGAAATTTACTCATTTGCTGGGGCAGAGATTGGCGGTGCGCCAGGTCAAGTCCACACGTTGGTGGGCTTTGGCGCACCAACCTCTGGGGCTCGAAGCTGCTACGAGATCCATTAGGACACAAAATTCCACTTATTCTAGTCTTTATTTTTTTATAAACTAAATCTTTTTTTATTTGTTTAATAGTGTAAAAGATAGATATCCACTGATATAACCATCAAACTATCTAAAGTCATGGTAAAAATTGTAGGGAACGACAATTATCACACATGCTCTTCTTTTTAGCTTTACTCAATGATCAATCTTCACAATCCAACCATTAACCAGGTACTGAATTTCTAAACCTGATACTCGAGTTGTATTCCCGTTGAGAGTGTCCAGGAAAAAAATAGGTGCAGTAGGAAACTCGGCCCAATCACGGCAGTGCGGCGACTCTCGCGTACGGTCTCTTCTCTATACGTCATCAGGCACTGTGCCAATTTAAAACATCTCTGACTTTCACTTCCTTCCCTTCAACATACAACACATCACTCCTTTGTCCTTCTGACTCTTCCTAATAGGGTTTCAGTCCACTACACCCATAACTTTAAATGATAGGTTATTCCTTTAATTTAGGCTCTTTAAGCACTCACTGGGCTAATATCCAATAGTATCGGTCTTTCTACCCACTCTCCAAACATATAATAAAGCTGGGCTGCCCTAAGACTTTGAGCTCTTTATGCTGGTTTCATTATTCAGTAGATGGAACCATCAAATTAAACAGAATGGAGGCATAATTTTATGTAAAATAAGTTAATTTATATTTTGGGTAATGCTGGTACTCAGGTAAATTTAAAAAGGAATTATTTAATTGTCATCTTGCATATCTCTAAATGGACCTAAAATCGTAATTACGATATAGTTGTATTCCCTCAAATCCCCAACTCTAGGCAATTCTCCTCTTTACATAACATTATGCTGTGCAACTCTTTCTATAAGAATGCCATTAATAGTATTTATTAATTAATAAAGACTTCGATTACTAAACCTAACATATCCCACGAACAATGATTACACTGTAACAAAATTTCATATTTGTCTTGACTTGGGTTAAAAGTGTCATTTGCCAAATGTTTGTGGCTCTACTAAATAAAAAAGTAAATTTTAATCACAAAACTTTGCTTTTGTCGCTAGGATATTGAATTATTAAATTAGCCCATTTATGGTAAATAACATTATTTTGATGCAATTAGTAAAAATATATAAAAAGTTTCAAGGTTTATGTTTTTTTCCGTTATGGTTTAAACATGATATGCTGTATTTAAAAAGTTATAGAAAAATGAATAAAGTAGTAATAACTATTATTTCACTTATATTTTGTTTTGTGCGACCTGGACAGCAGTGGCAGTTCTCTTACATTCCGCATAGATTCAGCACTAATTAAGTGAAAAATAACCTGTAGAGTTTTCTAGAAATTTCAAGAATTTTTTTATATGTTTCACGAATTTCTAGAACATTCTTGCAACCTAGATGACTGTATAAATACAAAGAATGTCTACTCAACAGATCAGATTAACTCTAGCCATCACAGCACAGGCATCGCCATTCGTCATTCATAGAAGCATTCGTCGCACATGGCATCAAGATGTTGTAAGCATCCCAAAGACGCAGTTTTCTCTGTCTGTAGAGGGATTTGCTAAAATGTGTGAGGCCTACAAGGCATTTTTCGGCATGCCAATCGGAGATCAAGACAAGCCTTGGGCACCTCATTTCACCTGCGAGCTCTGCAGGTCAAATGTGTTTTGTTTATTTAGATACAAGATTTTTTTATTTTTTTAACATTTCTAATAACACTAAGTGAAACGTATTTGTATATTTAGACTTGAGTTTTCATTTTGTTTTTTTACAGGATGATACAGAGGAGAAAATCGAGCTATGAATTTGGCAAAACCACGAATGTGAAGGAAACCAACTGGCCAGTCAAGCAATTGTTTCTTCTGCATGCTGAACCCTTCGAAAAGTCGAGCAGGGAAAAATCCGCTCGTTATCATATATGCAGAACTTCAGTCATCTATTGCGCCAGTGCCACACAGTTCTGAGCTCCCCATACTCACTAATTCAAAAATAGAGCAGCAGTTTCTGAGAAATGAAAAGCTGTTCAGAAGAGGATAAAATCATTGATCCAAATTACAGAGGTCCAACTGAGGAGAGAAACCCATACTACCCCAATCAAAAAGATCTCAACAACTTTGTCAGAGATCTTCTTCTAAAAAAGTTCAATGGCGAGCTTTAACTTAGAGACAGTGTTAAAATATCCGGTCTGAGAAAGCATAACCAGTGTTTTTCAAGCTTTTTACACATTAGGGTGAGCTTTGGTTTTCTCACAAAGCGATCGGTCTGTTTGGGGCAATTAGAATCGCCTGTAACCCCAAAGAGTGGCGCCTCTTCTTTAACAGCTCGTCTAGGAGCTTCAAAGCAGTGCTGTTTGCTTCATAACATGAACATTTATCAATCTCTTCTCTTTTCTCACTCGGTCGAGCTAAAGGAGGAATACAGTAGTGTTAAGATTTTGATAAATGCCTTGAAGTATGAAGAGTACGGTTGAGAATTTATCAAAGACTTCAAAATGGTTGTCTTTTTGATAGGTCTCCAAGGTGGCTTTACCAAGTTTCCTTGTTGTCTTTGTCTTTGGGAGAGCAGGGACACCGTGGCACACCACCATCAACGGAATTGGCGACAACGGACCGAGGTTAAGGTAGGAAGAAACAACGTCAAATGGGAGACTTTGTTGCACCCCAAAAAGTACTGTTTCCTCCTCTGCACTTAAATTGGACTTCATGAAACAATTCTTCAGAGCTCTAGATAAGGAGTCTGCAGCTTTCAAGTATTTCCAAGATTTCTTTCCTAAGCTATATGCGGCAAAGGTGGAAGCTGAATTCCTCGTCGACCCACAAATAAAAAAAGATAATGGAGTGAGAGAAGTTTCACGAGAAGCTCACTAGGACGGTAAAGGCAGCGTGGGACAGCTCTATGGAGTGGTTCTAGGCTTCTTAGGTAATCACAAAGTCGAAAACTATGTAGTGCTTGTTGAGAACTTGGTGAAAAACTACAGGATGTTGTTGAAAGTCCATATTCTTGACGCTCATCTTGATAGGTTTAAGGAGAACATGTGAGCGTACTCCGAGGAACATGGCGAGCGCTTTCATCAGGATCTACTGGACTTTGAACGCCGCTATCAAGGATCGTATAATGAAAACCTGATGGGAGAATATATTTGGGGGCTGATTTGTGAAAGTAATTTACAACATGAGCGTAAATCACGGTAAACTACTCATTTCTAATATTTTAATTGTCTCACTTATGTAATTCTAGAATACATAAATGCAATGTTGGTATCATGTCCTTTGTTTCTACTTTATAAAAATTAAAGTTCAAATTCGCCTCTTCCTTCCAAAGGGATTAGGTAAATTTCATAAAAATATCATTATCCTGGACACAAAATCAAAGTTGGAAATAAATAAGTGTTTTTTTCATGTATTCTAGACACAAACAAATAGAAAATAACAGTTACTACCCAAAGACAAAAATCGTGTTACACAGTGTTATAATTGTTTACATTATTTTCATTTCGGTAAATATTTAGATTGTTTGGTGAGAATTACTCGTATGTTCCAAGGTACCAGCATTTTGCCCTCATTTTCAAGCTAATGAAAGTTTTGTTACAATTTAGTCTATCATTTACTCAGCAGTTAACATTTAAGGCAATATTATTATCGTTTAGTTACTTATCAGTCCGTCAGTTAATTGCCAAATTTAAATTATTGCCGAAAATAGATTCCAAGAACTGACAGATAGATGCCTCATCGTTATGTGCTCGGCAAAATTATTATTTTCCGAATTATCCAACAATCATTCAGTATAAAACAGAATATTTCTTTGCCATCAAGTGCTGATAATTGTTTTAAATTGAAGCTAAAATCAACGTGGATATCCTCAGCAGTATGTTTGTCAGGGCAAGAACCGAATTTACAAAATTAAATGTTCGCATTTCACTGATAGAGTCGGCCAAGTTACACTTGCCATTCAGTAAAATTGGTTACTACACCTTCTGCGACGTCATCGCTTGGCTCATGTTTTATATTATAAAGAAACCCAGTTCAGGATTCATGTGTTCATCTTGTATCGTTTCTTCGTGCAATGTGTTCGGTCTGCCTATTTCATATTTAAAGCCTTTATTCCTTTTGGTATATATTATATTACCGGTGTTTGACTGCATTTGTTTTATGGTCTCTGCAATTTATTATTCATAGGTTTCGTTCAATGTTTTTTTCCGAGTTGTCCTCATATTTGCCTCTTTTTATGTGTTTTGTTAGTTTCATCTCCATAAGTGAAAACTGGTAAAATGCACTGAAGAAACGCATTGCCTTTTACAGTAAGCAAATTTGCACCTTGGTTCCGAAGATGCAGTTAAGCTTTCCTACCACTGTCAAGCTTAATTTTTTTTCTTCTACATATAAATTACTCGTATTTATATGTCCTCCAAACTTGAGTGTAAAGTGTAATTGTTCTATTTTTGCAAAAACAATTAATCATTATTTTCGTCTTAAAATAAATCATTCAGTTTGGGAGTGAGACAGGTTTGTGAAAATTTTATTACCATTCACTCTACTCCTTATGCATTCAAGTTAAATGATACAAATTCATCAGCAAAGCGGAGCTGACTAAAAATCTACCATTTATTATGATTCCCTTTTGTTCCTCCACAAGGTCATCTTAACAACTGAATGAGGCACTACTGTCAAGTTTGTAAACATGGGACTCCCTTTTCTTTTTCTTTATTTAATTTTTATTTTAATACTAAACGAGTGCAACTGAAATTAGAAACGTTCATAACTATTTTAAAAGGATTATGTTAACATTTAGTCTTTAATACCTCGTTTCTTCAGTGATCTTACAACTGTATTGATGTATATAGAATTTTCGCTTTTCAATACTCTGTGAGTATGATTTGTAGTTTTCAATAATTTATTTTTATACTAGATTTGTATTATAAGTTTATTTTATGTTCTACCCTGAGTTGCTTTGTATACAGTTTTTAAGTTTGCTATTTGCATTCCTTTCACATTTTTCCCGTCCAATCCCATTTTTCCCCATTTCTCTAAAAATCTTTACTTAGCCTTCCTTTTTTTCGATTACGTGACCAATTTATCGGTGTTACTTCCCCAAGTTGCCAGTTACTTTTGTAAGTTTATTATGTTTCTGGCATTTGATCTTTAATTTAATAAAAATATGCTGTTCTCGAAGTACCTACACTTTTGGTGTTAAGTTTCTTCAGTTGGTTTGTTCGATTTGTCATGATTTGGGGTCATTTAGTTTTTTAATCTATTTTAAACTTATGCCTGAGCAATATATGGTCACCACCTTTGATGAAAGAGTTAATAACTATTTCTTCTATTAGTGTAGTTTTTCTTTGAAGAGTAAGTAATTGTTCTTGATTTTTTTTTTTACGTTAGACGCACTCATGTTCCTCATCTGTTTTGGAAGAAGTTCAAAGCACATCCGGGGAAAGACACGCGTCCTTCTTCATTCCTTGACAGGTTTTTTGCAAGTAAGGAATAAAGCGCTCGGAATCTCCTTTCCTTTTGCTTGCTGTTCTTTCTATATATATATATATATATATATATATATATATATGCAAAAATAATCACCAAAGAACACGTTATCTAAGATGCTTGAAATATCCCAAAGGAAAATGATACACAGAATAAGCCCAAGCGCTTTCGTGTTTACATCATCAGGGGCAGAAGAACAATGAAATAGAGAAACATTTAATAAACAGAGAAATGTGACGTCATCCAAACGTACCGATACGGACAAATGAATAGCCCATCCGCGGAACTACAATATACAAATCAATTAAACAAATTAAATTTATATTGCAAACAAATATTATTCATGATTAAATTATCTAATTTAAATAGACCCTCACCTAGATTGAAATTAATGCTATGATAGAATTTGATCATGGCTGATTCCGAAAAATTTCTTTCAATAAAATTGGGCACAAAAATAATGAATTTTGCATTAGCCAATCTATTTAATGGTTCAATGTAGATTAATAAATTAACAGTGCATTTGAAGTGTTCCCCGTTAAACAACAGTACTTATGTTGTTTAATTATCACATCTGGCTTTTTGTTGACTGGCCTATGTAAAAACCAAGACAAGATTTGCACGAAATTTTATAAATGCACGCCATTTTATTAGGCGGAGAAATTTTAATTACTAAGTTTTTTTAACGTGGAATTATTAGCGAATACAACATTAACATTAAAATATTTTAGTAATTTCGGAACATGGGACAAGTTTTTATTAAAATAAAGCGTTAAAATATTATTTCGCGTAAATGAGTATTCAATTGTATTCCAGTTACCGTGAGTGGCAACAAGGACGCACCATATAAATAGTATTTTTTGACACTTAATCCATCATTATTTCTCTATGATGTGATCAACAGTGATTTCTGTATTGACAAAAGTTGTGACAATATTTTGAAAACATATTTTTATAAATGCCTTTGCTTTTCATAATTCATTTAAAGATTGTTCTTTAAAGTATATTAATCTTTTTAGAAACTGTATCTCTATTAACTTTATTCCTATTTAAGTATAGTTTAATCGTGGCAACGTTAAATATTTACTCTTCATTTTACATACGAGATAAAACTATTTTTCTAATTAATGCAAGGTGATTTGTGCCCGAAATATCTCTGATGCCCTGGTGTTATTCCACAATAGCTTCTAAAAGCAGTAGACATTTGAGTGAATGAAAGGGAAAAGATTTGTCAGTATCCACTTTCAAAAGACATAAAAGGAAAGAGTTGAGTTATGACCAAAAGTAACCTTATAGCGGTTACCTGCTTTCGTCAAAGATGCTATATATAGCTTTGTTTTTTTTTTCCTTTTAAAAAAATTAAATAATTAAGTAAGTGAAAACGAACAGAGCAGTTACCGATCTTCTTTCCTTCTCGATTTAACGCTACTCAAGATATTTAGTTTGTTAAAGATTATGTGAAAATTATTTGTTCTTTATATGTGCTGGGTTTTTTTTTCTTTCTTAAAACAAAGGTCTGAAGTCAAATTTTACAGTCCTCTCTCGAAAATGTCTAAAATCAGGGATAATAACGATTAACAAACCTTTATCTTCTAACAAAATCCCTCTCCCCCAATTTTCTCTTTCCATCATTTGCAAAGACTTTCCTTGTGTTTCATTGTCTCAAAATGTTTGCTTCAAATCGCATATTCTATCCAAATTAAGTCATTTTCCATTTCATCTACTTACTTGTTAGAAAATTGCTAAAAATAAAAAAAATCCAAGCTTTGCTCATTGTTAAAGTAGAATTTTCCTCTCGTTTTTTATTATGTTTCGCCGTTAAATGACTTGAACTCCAACTTCCTTTGTTGTCTTGTTGATAAGCTTCCGAAGCCTCTCATGCTCCCAGGCATTAGGAAATTAGCAGACACTAAAACCTCTATCTAATCAAATGCGAGATTTTGTCATTTTCTAATTTTTTGCTGCGCTCATTGTAAGGTGGATTAGGATCAGCAATGAAGCTTCACAAATGAGTGTTATATAAATCCCATGAGACGGGTAAGTATGCACATGCAAAGACCACTACACTGTATCAAGGAATAAGATAACTGAGTTATTTTTATGATAGACAAAAGTGCATTGCAAGGCGAAATGGTTTAACAATGAAGCCTCACAAACGAGTAGCATGTGAATCCTATAAACGCTTGTAACAGGCACGCAAATAATTATGCACATACAAATAATCTAAAATATGTATAGAATTTCATAAATAAAGATAGATTTGTGTAAAAAAATATAACATCTTTGTCAAATAATATGTATAGCTTTCGTCCATATAAATAATAAGACAAAAGTGCATTGCAAAGCGGAATAGGTTCGAAAATGAAGCCTCCCAAATGAGTAGCATGTGAATCCTATAAAGGTTTGTAACAGGCACGCAAATAAGTAAGCACATACAAATAATATAAAATATGTATAGCAGTTTTCACACTTAATAATAACTCTTTGTTTAAATGATATATAACATCTTTATAAAATAAAAATATATAGCTTTCGTCTATGTTAATAATAATATATATTTTGATCGAGGCGAGCAGAATGAATTCGAGACATCGACACGGCAGCAAACATATGCACATTCACACACAGACACATATATACACAATGAAGCGAAGCAAAAGTGGTTTTCAGGGCTACAAAGGAAGATCAGCTGTTCAAACAAGCTTAGCAGCAGGTGCAGAGTTAAAACGATAGTAGCGGACTGTATTTGCTAACGAAGAAGTGCGAAACGCAAAGTTGCATCTTTGGTATTTGAGGTTAAAATAAATCTATATCTCCATGGAAATGAATTAACACTGAGTGGAATAGGCTCTACCCATACATCATTGGATAATAATAAGCTACCTCCACTGTTTCCAACCAAATATATGCCTGTCACCACACTCAAACATTTAAAAAGGAGAAAGATATCAAAAAAGCAAGAAACATAAGAAGCCAGGAAGACTCAGGGAGTCAGAGAGACGTCATAGAGTAATAAGTCCGCTTGAACACACTACACGCCCGTTTCGAATTATTTTTACGCCGAAGCTACCCGAGTTCTACGCCCTAATAAAGACTCCGGGATTCCCCTGCTTGGGATTTCCTTGCTATCGTTAATCTATATCGATTCTCTTACCTAGCCTACCTAATTTCAACCTCGGTCAAGCGAATTCTTCTTTACTTTGAAGCCTACCAATTTCTCCGCCGCCTAAAATGAAAGCTTTTTGAATCCTCTAACAAGAGAACACAAGAACATTCCGACACATATCTCACCCACCAATTTGATTGCTGCGACATACATGTATTAAACAATAGCTCTTTAACAAAGCAATAAACGTTTTTAAAACTTAATAAACCGATTTGTACAGTCCTTCAGGACTAGCTACATCAACATTTTACCGGGTGACCAAAGAAAAACAGAACCCACAAATCTTTCGAATAAAATTGTTAATTTTAATTATTCTTGTTCATTTCTCAGAGTATACAAGTCGACTTTGTGCATGAAATATTGGAACAATTTTCTTTCTCAACATGTCGTGTTGAACTAAGGAAAAGATATTTGGCGTGGAGGCCTATTTCGCTAACAAATCATACACTGTAGTGAAAGCAAATTTTCGGAGAAAGTTTCGGTGTCGTCATGCTCCATCAAAAAGCAAATTTTTTGACTTGGTTCAGAAGTTCAGAGAGTATGGGAATGTGCAAAATCTTTATTCTAATGGTCTGATGGACACTTATTCTGGTCAGAGGGTAAGTGCTACGAGAGAAAAGAACATTGATGATGTACGGGACTCAGTGGGGCGGAGCCCAAAGAAATCATTTCAACGACGCACTCAAGAGCTGGGAATCTCTCGAGAATCTTTGAGATGTGTTCTTAAAACAGATCTTTATTTGTATCCTACCAGATCCAAATAAAGCTAAAACTTATAGAGGCGGGCATGGAAAAACGCGTAAGCATGTGCAAAGGGTTTTGTGACACAATCGAAGACAATCCAGACTTCTTGGATCATGTTTGGTTCTCTGACAAAGCACACTTTCTGCTGTTAGGACATATAAATAGAAAGAATAATGTTTATTGGGGTACAACCGCAGCAAAGGATGTGTTACAGAGGCCGTTAGACTCACCATAGTATACAGCATGGGCACCAATCTCAAAAAATGGCATCATCGACACATATTAGTTCGAAGACGAAAACGAGAGTCCTCAAGCGGTGAATACGGAGCGCTATGTGGCAGTGCTAAGAACGACGCAGAAGGATAGATCGAAATGATCAGTGGTTCCAGCAAGAAGAGACAGCCCCCCCACACATCAAATGACTCCCTAGCCTGGCTGAGAGAACGATTTCAGGAGAGACTGATTAGTAGGAAGTGTGATATTGAGTGGGAACTGCATTCACCGGACTTGAATCCTCCCCCCACCCATTTTTATCTGTGGGGCTATCTCAAGGATAATATGTCCCAGAACATCCTTTAAACGATTGGTGAACTAAAGGTAGCAATCAGCAAAAATCAGGGAAATTCCCAAAAAGGCATGTGTTCGAGTAATTGACATTTTTTCGCGATGTATGCAAGTTTGCCTACAACTTCAGGGAAGCCCATTTGGAGAATATTTTGGAAAGAACATGACTTTTACTTTAAGTGACCAAGATAACAGAAAATTTGAGGAATGATCATACACAGACTGAAGTTTAAGTCCAGCAAATATCTTGAAATTGGCTGGACCTTTGTAAGATTTAAGAAAATTTTCATGGTCTCTGTTTTTTGGGGGCCCCCGGTATAAACGTTATCAAAATGTAATTGAATTGGGTCATTTGAATAATACAAAGGTAGAATTCCCTAAAACATCAGTATTTCTCGTAAAGCGGGTTGCATTCTAATTTGACTTCAAGTGGGGATAGCACTCATGTCCTCAAAATTCGCTTATTCTAAAAAGTGGCAAAGGGTTGCCTGTGGAACCATTTCTTTGTCATATTTTGTTGAGGCCATTTGAATATAAGGTTCGACGAATATCTGACAGATGACAATCGTGTTTGCTTTCTGAAATTGTGTGAACCAATTCATTTGTTTATTTTTATAACCATTTAAGTCACCTAATACGTCTTAGCAGTTTACTTTGATATGTAAAAGATTTATGAAATTTCAAAGCAACAGGTTATCATGAAGGAACCTTATAATATGAAATTCTGTCCCAAAAATTTTATTAGAAATTTCTTCGAAATCGTCACTTTTGGAGGGGGATAGTTGTACTAATTCGGAGATTGTAACCCAAGATGAGGGTGGCTCAGAACGGCGAGACCCACGTCAAAATCGCTCTATTATCGCTTCAAAACTGATATAGTTTATTTTAGCCATGGTGCAGATCTTAATGGGGTGTAAACCTCGTCCTTTAACCTGCTGAATTCATTAGGATCAGGTTTACTTTTGCAAGAACAAAGAAAATATATTTTGTCGTCATAACAGACGCCAAACAGACCAAATTTATATCTGGACGACCTTCAGACGAAGACAGTTGACTAGCATTGTTTTCCACAACATTAAGTTTATCCTGACTTAGCGTATAATAAAACATAAGAGGCAGATACAGCTACTCTTCTCAGTCTTTTGTGACCAGTGCATTCTGCATGTACCCTATCGAAATACTGTCGGTTGACAGAGAGGATATTGAATTGGATTTTGACTTTGCACGAACGATATTTTGGTCTTCATTATTCAGTAACGTTTCGCTTAATATTTATAACATCGATGTCCATGTCGTCGATAGATGTTATTCATACCTGCATCCTCTAGGATTTAAAATTAGAATACACATTTGAGATACAGCTGAAATTCTAACCCCATTCCGAGGATGATCCTTCTAAAGGAGCCACCTTTATTAGCCTATATGTAAATAGACCATTTATCTCTATATTACTGCTCTTAAGGCCTCCAGACTTCCAAGGGGGCTGTTTTTTGTTTATAGGATACGGATTTATCCCACGGGGAGATGATGCCATCCTACAAGCATAGTCTCAATTCCAAAGACTGAATTCATGATATACACTCTTTTGTCTGGCCTCTCCTTTCTAAGTTAAGTTCATAGGCAATCTGGAAATATTTATTTCTATATTTTAAGACTCACAAAGTCACAATTAGTCCGATCGGAGAGTTGTTATCATTCTACATTCTCACTCTCTTATCTTCAAACCCTTACGTGACACTACAGAAAAAGGAGGCATGGAAATCACTTTCTGCATCTCATGTACATAACTTCATGGAAAAAACACTCTTTTATATGAACTTATATGTTAAGACATTGATAAGGGTGCCTAGTATAAATAAAGCATCATGTAATTGGCAAGGTAAATCATTTATATCTTACAGAAAAAAATAGCTCTTTCATCAAATTAAAAAAAACATTCGTAGAAAACAATTCCAAAGACACGGAGAAATCAGATTAGTCAGGGTGAAAATCTGTTTAGTGAATATTTCATATCCATAAATTTATTAATTAACTTTTTCATCATATAATACTTTGAATAGAGAACTTGGTACATTAAAATAGAAATCAGAAAGAATTTATATGCAAAAAATATTTAAAACAAAGGAGAGAAAAAAGTAAATTATTTACCAGATCAACCGCTATTTTCAGCCTCAAAGCGACTAATGACTTAAAAGGGAAAGTGAATAGAAGTGACTTGACAAAAGAAAAGTGCAAAAATACAAAGATTTAAGTTGTAAGGAAAAACAATGAAAATAACAAAGAGTTGCAAAAAATCTTATCTTAAAGTATCTTTGTGAAAAATGCTCAAGGATGAAAGCACTCGCCTATGGGAGTGAAAAATCAAGAAAAAATATATAGACCAATATCAGACAAAGGGTATTTTCCCTCTCAGATATTAGAGACTGTACATAGATGAAGAGAGATCTTATCCATCCTGGAAATCACTTCAAATTTGTAGGTGCAGTTCTAGCTACCAATTACTAGCTACAAAAGATTGTTCGCCATAAAAGATCCCGAGACAATTTTAGTATCTTTCGCGACTCACAGAGCACAAATTAGTCACATTCAGAGGTTGAATGCACCCTAAGCATATAAAGTTAGGGATTAAATATCAATATCCTGTGAATGTTCTAATTAGGGTCGAAAATTCTAAGCAGCAGGAGAAAATTTAGTATTAACTGTTGTGACCTTTTCTGATCCAGAGAACTAAAGAGAAATGAAGATAAGACGTAATATTCTAGATGTTTAGGAAAGGTTCAGCGTCATGGATCAGAGCGTAAATATTTAGTGTCAGCTTTTGTAATCTATTTTTAATTGTTGACCCTGGTGTAATATAAGCCTGACAAAGGAAGGTTCAGAGGCTAAAAAAATTTCTAAATATATTAAAATTAGTTTACCAAATTAGTAAAATTATTCGCATGAAGCTGCCTATAAATATACAAATAAATAGATAGATAAATAGATAGAGAGATATTTTTCATTTTGTAATTTGAATTACATAGTATTGAAATTGATTATATAATTTTAGTTCTATTAGAAAAAAACAGGTATACATATAATCGTTTTACGGATTTCATAGTTTAGGTTCAAATTTATCACCACATTTGAGAAAGTTTTCCTCCTTTGCTTGGACTGATTAAATATATATATATATATATATATATATATATATATATATATATATATATATATATATATATATATATATATATATATATATATATATATATATATATATATATATATATATATATATATATATATATATATATATATATATATATATATATATATATATATATATATATATATATATATATATATATATATATATATATATATATATATATATATATATATATATATATATATATATATATATATATATATATATATGATGAAAATTAATGCAATATCGCAAGAAAAGATGAGGAATTAAACCACATTCTCCGAAGATAATTTAATTCAGAACAGTTTCGGGGTATCTCACACCCTTTTTCAACTGACACTGGGTAGAAAATATAAGAGAAGTGCCTTTAAGCATAACACAAGTTCCCCTCTTTTTTCCCCAATCCCCTACTTGTGGCTAATCTGGGCCCCGGGGGTTAGGCCTAAACATATTGAAGGGCTGACTTTTAACTATTTTGTTTATTTGCTTTTTTATTACAGGATTAAAAGAAAATTGACCCTCAGATAGATTTAAATTAGGAACTGACGATAACAAGCTCGATTCTACGATTCTTCTCTTAACATAGTTAGCCGATTTAAATAACATTTTACTTCCATTGAAATCGATCGTATGATTCTTGTCTCTAACATGGCAAAATATTCCACTGCTTTTGCTGCCCACTCTAATATCTCTTTTGTGTTCGTACAATCTCTTGTCTAGATTTCTCCCCGTTTCCCCTATATAAACTTTATGGCAATCGTTGCATGGTACTACATATACTCCTATGTTATGATGTTTTTAGGGTTTGCTGGCCATCATCAATTGGTTTAAGGAATTATTATATTTAAAGGCTAGATTAATACCCGCTTTTCCAAATATGTCCTTTAAACTATTTTATTTATTATTAAATGGCAATGTTATACATTTGTTGAAGTCATTAGTGCGGGAAAGCTTATTACCATAGAATGTTTTCCTAGCTGCAAAATGGGCAGACGATATGAACCAATCGGGGTAATACAAATTAGAAAAAATGGTCCTGATAATGTCAATTTCTTCATCTAAATAGGAAGGATGACATATTTTGTATGCTCTAAGGGGAAAGTTAGAAATTACCGATTTTTTAACAGTATTATCGTGAAACGAAAAATAATGTATATAGGCATTCGAGTGGGTTGGTTTCCTATACACGTCAAGTTTTAATTCATGGTGATCTTTATTAATGAGGATATCTAATATCATATTATCATATTATCATATTCCCATTCATATATATATATATATATATATATATATATATATATATATATATATATATATATATATATATATATATATGTATATATATATATATATATACATATATATATATTTATATATATGTATATATATATATATATATATATATATATATATATATATATATATATATATATATATATACACTAGCAGAGATACCCGTCATTTACTAAAAAAAAATGCGTGCTGAATAAAAAATCATGTCGTAATAAGATAAATCGAAATTACCTTTGTTTCAATATTTTATATTGTAGCATAAAATTTTATTTAAATGCTGATTATTAGAGAGATATGAGTAGGGTGAGAGAGGTGGAGCAAGAGGGGTAAAATAGTTAGGAAACATATGGAGGACATGGGGGGAAGGAATGGGGAGACGTGAGAGGATGTGGTGGAGAAGGAGTAGATGAGGTGCTAGGGGTAGAGATGATCACAATTGTTTTGAAAGTTCAAAGAGCCAAAGGCCAACAACCTAAAGGGGTGATAGCGAGCACAGCGAAACGCAAGGTTACCCTGTAGGGGGGAATATATATATATATATATATATATATATATATATATATAATTTGAAGGATGAAAGAAAGGACGTATAAAGGGAAATTCATTTTATTTTCTTGATAGATACAACGTTCGGGTGAACTTTTCACCCATCTTCGGGTACTAGAAAATACAATTTGTGGAGTAGACAAACAATTTAAGTTAGGATTTAAAAGACAAGCAAAATAATGAATTTATGGAAGGTATTTAGTTTTTATTAAGAGGGGATTGCGAAAATTTACAGGTAATTGATATTTATGGATTATTATGTTCGGAGTGAATAAATTTAACCATTGAGGAAACACTGGAAACACATCAAGATAAACTAACCTTAAACAATTAGCCGTTAGAGGATAATTGAGGAGAAAAGGCAAGGAGCGTAAAAAGAAAGAGAAGGTTAAGAGGTTGGTAATATTTTTGTGTTAGAGTAGAAGTAGTGGGTGAGAAGAAGAATCAGAATTTAAGGAAGGGGAAAGTTAAGTAATATACATAGATTCAAGAATCCTTAATGATATGGTATCAGGGGTAGTATTTTAAGATTTTAAAATCGTCCATTGTGATAGCAGTTTTACAATTGATAGACTGAAACCTATCAGGTGAGAATTCCTTCGTAGAGAGAACCTTCCCTGTTCTGTGGCTAACACCCAAATGGGAACAGAAACTCGCTCTCAGCGAGCGCACCGTACTGCCTATATATCTCCCCAGTTATTTATAATTAAACTCATATATAACGAAGCACTTCGCTTCAGGTGGGATTCTGTCCTTACAATTAAAGTATAATCCTATGCGGTGTCTATTTATGAAAATTAACTTGTAATTGGTATGGAAAAAGAATTTATTTAATAGAGACGTAATTTCCTTTGAAAAGTTTTTATTTAAAAACCTAAAATCCGGAAAGATTATGTAACGGATATGTTTACAAACAGGAGGGAATTTAAATTTGGGATGGTAAATATTGTTTAAAATTGGGCCGTAATTTTTTCAATCAGAGACACAGGAAAACCGTTCCGTTTGAAATAGTTAGTCAGGAATACGACTTTTTGATGAAATCCGGCGTAGGATGAACAAATATTAAAAGCCCGGAATATTAGTGTTTTGATGACACTTATTTTGAAAGAAAAGTCACAAAAACTTAAAAAGTTTAGGCCTTGACCAATAAAGGTTGGCTTATGAAAAACCTTGGTTACAAATCCAGTTGGGAAACGGGAAATGTGGATATTCAAAAATGAAATGGAGGGATTAAGCTCCTTTTGGCTCGTAAATTTAATATTAGAATGTATATGATTGGCATTTTGCAAGAATTTATCGCAGGACTCCTCAGTATTGAACAGAATGTATGTATCATCTATGTACGAGGGGCGGTCAATAAGTTTTGCGAATTATTAGGGCGAAACAGAGGAAGGGGGATGGCTGTTTGTGGGGGTGTTAGGAAAAGTTATGGCAAGTCAGGACCTGCAGCCGTACGCTCCTGCCTCGTCTATTTAAGAAGCAGTAGCTGATCGAAGATCGTCAGTCACAAATTTTTTAACAATGTAGAAGGTTGAGCACCGCGCAGTGATCAAACTTTAGACCAAGGAGGCAAGAATGCAAAAGAGATCCATGAACGCATGGTTGCAGTGTACACCGACACCGCCTCTTCCTATGCAACCATTGCTCGCTGGAATAGGGAGTTCCGCCATGGTCGTGAGTCCCTTGAAAATAACCCCCGTCCAGGACGCCCGTCAGACGTGACCAATGAGGACAATGGAGAGGATGATCCTCGAAAATCGACGGGTAAAGGTCGAAGAAATCGAACAAGAACTTGGAATATCACATGGTAGTGTTATCAACATCATTTACGACATTTTGGCCATGATTCAAGGTCTCTGCCCGTTGGGTGCCTAGAAACCTCACTCCCCATGATTGACTTCAACGTCGTCAAAGTCCACAAGGCCAGAGTTGCACAAGCTGCCCTACGCGAGGTAGATTCGAGGAGCTTAACCATCCCCCCTACAGTTCAGATTTGGTTCCTTGCGACTACCTTTTACTCCGCCAGCTCAAGGCTGCACTGCGTGAACGCCGGTTTGGGAACGATGAAGATGTCCTGCTCGCCGTCCAGGAGCGATTGAACAGCAGTCGGGAGATTTCTGGTTGTCGGGAATTTGAAGCCTCAGGGACAAGTGGCGCAAGTGCATTGAAGTCGAAGGTAGTTATATTGAAAAATAATAAAACACATTTCCTCATTTCTCGTTTCCTCATATCCGAGTTACAAAACTTATTGACCTCCCTTCGTATATTAAATACCTTTCTCCATCCTTAAATTCCGATTCTTCTTCTCACCACTACTTCTACTCTAAACAAAAATATTACATACCTCCTAACCTTCTCTTTCTTCTTACGCTCTTCGCCCTTTCTCCTCAATTATCCTCTAACGGCTGATTGTTTAAGGTTAGTTTATCTTGATGTTTTTCCAGTGTTTCCTCAATCGTTAATTTTTTTAACTCACAAGATAATAATCCAAAAGTATCAATTACCTGCAAATGTTCGCAATCCCCCCCTTAATAAATATTAAATACTTTCCATAAATTCATCATTTTGCTTCTCTTTTAAAATCTAACTTAAATTGTTTCTCTACTACACAAATTGTATTTTCCAGTACCCGAAGATGGGTGAAAAGTTCACCCGAACGTTGTATCTATCAAGAAAATAAAATGAATTTCCCTTTATACGTCCTTTCTTTCATCCTTTCAAATTAAATTGAAGCTCCTTAGGAGAAGCCCAAACCAATATATATATATATATATGTATATATATATATATATATATATATATATATATATATATATATATATATATGTATATATATATATATATATATAGAGAGAGAGAGAGAGAGAGAGAGAGAGAGAGAGAGAGAGAGAGAGAGAGATGGAGAAATAGGAAATAGAATTTATGCGGGTAGTAACAACAATCACAAAGTTTTGCCTTATTTAAATTCTGACTTACAAAATCCTCGTTGAAGACAAATATTTAGATGCACTGACTATAAAATCATACATTAGAAGAAAAATAAATTGGTCGGAAATGAACAACGAGACAAGATAAATGATCAAGGAGAGCAATGAACGACACAATGAAGTCAGTTCCTACTGAGAAAACAGAAATAACGCCTTGGATTTTTCTTTATTTAATATATATATATATATATATATATATATATATATATATTTTAGCCGTTTGTGATATTAACCTAACAAAATAAAAGCCTTATCCTAAAAAAAAACAACTGTGGGATACAAAGTGCTTCCTGATTAAATAATTTTCAAATTATATATATATATTATATATATATATATATATATATATATATATATATATATATATAGAGAGAGAGAGAGAGAGAGAGAGAGAGAGACATAGGAAAACCGGGAGGATCCGTACGATTTTCCCCCAAATTTTGCAATAATACTAAAATTTAAATTTTATGACTTATATTTTAATTCATATAGTCCATCACCTTTTTTCTAACTTGTGCAATGATGATGTATTCTTATACCAATAAATAAGAGCATGATGATTTCAACATTATTATTAGAATATTGTACGGATGCTCCCGATGATTTTGGTGGTCCCATACATTCAGATGGGAGGGTCCGTCCTGATGTAGCATTCTAATTTTAGAAGGCCTAATATTTTACTTAGAAAGAAATAATGACTGGGAGTCAGGCAGAATTTTTTATTGCCATAAAAAATAGGAATTTTTTTTATTTTTCTCATTCATATTAAGTAAAAAAGATGCAAGAATCTTTTTCCACATTGAGGTTGCAATTTCAGAACAGAAACCATTAAGTCTATCTCATAGTATAATTTTGAAATGAAATGCCAAATTTATTTAAACCAGAAGATCCTTTAGTTTCCTGAGCACGAGGAGTAGGAAGCACTTCCAATATGTATTGCTTATTTACCACAGACTTTTCCTGAATATCAGTATATCTGAATGTGTTTCCTGTGCTATAGTTTTGAGATAGTCGTAGATATGCTACATTTAAATCTCCGTTGTCATCTTCATTACTTTGCAGTTTGCCTACATAACAAACCTTGACCTTCTTCTTTGTCTCCAACTCACTCAAGACAAAATCATTTTTCCAAGATGATTTTTCAACAAACTGTTTCACGACTGTAGATCTTTCAAATTCATCAAAGAATTCTGCTTCATCTGAAGAAAAAAACATATATTACATTTTGGAACACTTATTTATAAGTGCATAGGCTAGTATAAATATACACACTCAGTGTAATAGCATTTACTTTTATCTATATTTAATGCAAAGCATACATTTTTAAAATTTTATTAGTATCAGAAGGATCCGGACACAACTATACTAATCATCCTTCATCAACATTTTTCATGAAAATTCACAATTACTCATTTCCAAAGTAAATGCTGCACGCGATATATTTCATATGAATAGCTCAATTGATAACTAAAGAATAAAAAAAAAAATCATTAAATATGTTAAAAATGGAAGAGCTACACCTTACACAAGATCCAACAAAAGTTACATCGTAAATGTTACAAAAATGAGATTCTCACCTGCAGAAAATTTTGGGACAACACAATCGTCAGAGTCTGAGCATCGACTGATATGATGATTTCCAATTTTCAAAAGCAAGAGTCAACGCTTGAGTCATATTTATTATTGAGTGAGTGAAACTGTCCGAATTCTCCCACCGTACGGACCCTCCCGGTTCTCCCATATATATATATATATATATATATATATATTTTTATATTTATTTATATATACAAGGGGGTCCCGGAATTCCCTAACCATCCATATAATATTATGTTCTAGTTAGTTATGCATATATCAATAATTATTTTCTTATTTTACAGATTAAATATGGCAGATAAAAGACCATTTACACTTGAAGAGTGCATTGTGACAAGTACGTGAGTACATGAGCGCAACAATACCTGTAACACTCTGGATACAATAAGATATATTGATGTGTCCGATTTGTGAGCCACTCTCGCTCTCTCTCTCTTTCTCTCTCTCTCTCTCTCTCTCTCTCTCTCTCTCTCTCTCTATATATATATATATATATATATATATATATATATATATATATATATATATATATATATATATATATAGGGTCTTTCAACAAGGACGCTTGAGCTTTGTCAAGTGATAGTGGTCATGCTGTTAAGGCGACATCTGCCAACTTCATTGTGAATTGTTCACTAGTACTTGGCAAGTCACAAAGGAAGGTTATAGCGCTAAACAGCGTGTGCAAATCATCAAATGTTATCAAATTCAATGCTCTGTTCGACAAATGTTCCGCGCATTACGTAATTTCTATCCACGCCACAATCGTCCTGCCGAGTTCACTGTTTGACGCTTGGTGGCCAAATTCGAGGCTAAAGGGTCTATTAACAATTAACGAACACCCGTACGTCGCCGAAACTCAAGGTCTGCTGAAAACCTCGCTGCCGTAAATGAGAGAGTAGGGGGAAAATCTGAGGCACTCAATTTCTCGTCGTTCACAAGAACTTGGCCTTTCTTCGATTTTAATTTGGCAAATTATGCTTAGGGACTTTGGTCTGCACCCGTAAAAAATCCAACTTACCCAGGAACCTAAGGTAAACGACCATAAACAACGCCGTGTGTTCGCTGATTGGGCTCTAGAGCAGTTGGAAGTTGCCCCAAATTTTCCCCAAAAAATCATCTTCAGCGACGAGGCCCATTTTTGGATGAATGGATGTGTGAACATGCATAATTGTCATAATTGTCAGATTTGGTACGAAATAAATTCTCACTAGATTCACCAGTACCAATTGCATCCCAACAAAGTCACTGTTTAGTGCGGATTTTCGTCAAAGGAATCATCAGTCCGTAATTTTTTGAGAACGAAGATGGGATTGTCATAACTCTCTCCGGCGAAACCTACAGATCGATGATAATAAACTTCTTGTGGCCTCAACTGGATTATATGCTTGATATAGATACTGATGACATGTGTTTCCAACAAGACGGTTCTACGTGCCACATTGTGCACGCCACGATAGATATTTTGCACCAGTGATTTCAGGGCAGGCTCATCTTGCGCCAACTGGCCACCGAGCTCATGCGATTTAACGCCATTAGACTACTTTTGGGGGGGCTACCTTAAATCCCAGGTCTGTTCGAATAATCCGCAAACAGTTGATGTCCTCAAAGTCAATATAAAGAACACCATCCAGCAAATTCAGCCAGATTTATGCGACAAAGTCATCGAAGATTGGGCCTCCCGAATACGTTTCACCAAGCGAAACAGCGGCGACATTTGAACGACCTCATATTCCACACCTAATGCCATAAAATGTACTTTCAAATTTAAAATAAATTCAGTGCACATATCACACACAACTTGTTTTATTTGCATTTAAAAATCGAGTGACCTTATTAAGGAGGTCTTTTAGAATAAAGGCGAAAGCGCTCGGAATCGTTTTTCCATTTTCCTTGTGGGTGTTATTTATCATATAAATATATATATATATATATATATATATATATATATATATATATATATATAATTATTTAACATTTGGTAGGGAACACGAAATCTAAGAAGTTTTAAAACTTCCCTCACTTCACTTTCCAGTGACACCATAAAAATATAGGAGAAATTATTTTTAAGCAAAGAAAATAGCTAGAGTTTAAGCTGCAAAACCAACCCAGGGAGAGAGTAGACTCCTAAGAATCATGACTAAACCCATAGAGTTAATCAGGATACTAGATTTGTATTCGATAAAATAATCACTGATAAACTATGTTTTGTTAAAGAAATTGTTCAGTTCTGTTTCATTTTGTATCATTGTTTGCCTTTCGTCTCAAAGGATTTTTAAGACTCCTTTATTTTTGAGTTAGATGGCGACGCACCGTTGTAAATAAGGTTACTCCTTCAAAAATATTTTTTTTGTTTTTTTAAGGAGATTTCTTTCCCTTAATCAATAAGTTTATTAAACAGGTTTGCCTAGAAATTTTAAGATATTTATCTTTCTTTGATATCAAGTCGCATTTTTTTTTTCTCTTGTGGTGGATTTATTCTCGCTTGTCTTTCAAAGCTCCTTTCCATTTTCATCCTGAATAATATTTACTCGGTACCTGTGATAAGGGACCTAAAATCTGACATTTCGTTGCTTATTCACTAATCTTATTTTATTCAATTTGTTCTCATTCATATCCATCTTCTACACGATCCCTTTTATGAGAAGTTCTTAATAGATGTTTGTTCCTTCAGTAAATTCTGGTAATCCGATTACGCTTTCATTTCTTCCCCCTACTGTCACTTTCCCAACCTATCGACTATAGTGTTTTAGTTCCCCAGATTTGTATTAGAGTTCTCCATTATCATCTTCCCCTTCCCCATTTCCTTGTCTAGCTGCATTCATGAGGGCTGCATATAAGTCCTCAACTTATTCAGCTTACAGAGATGTATGTGTACTGCAGATGATTACTTGTCAAGAAATTTGTTTGCTAATTTAATTACCGTTCATTAATCTTTAAAAAACTCCAAGGATTTATGTAAAGAATATAACTGCATATTTTTCTTTGTTTGAATATTCCTACCCCAATAGTAATTCTGCCCTTTCTACCATAATACATTTCAATGTAGCCGTTGAAGTTAGTACATGGTGAGACAATTTGGTTCCTGTTTATTATTTTCTATCCTTTACCAATGATGTATGATAGTGAGTAGAGAAACTGGCCATTATTCAATCAAACTGCCTTGTAAACAGTAGAGTGAAATTATGAAGTAAAGTCGATTTCTCACCTTTGTTTCACATAGATAATAAAACAACTTCACCCGAATCTCAATCGACATTTATCTTCCTTAATATATAACAAATATGGCCTTAAAGATTCATACTTTATTTAGTTTTCAAGATTTAAGGTTATACTCTAAAGTATTTCTATGTTCTATTTGAAGTTAGCAAGAAGAACGTCAAATACACGGATCGAATTACAAACTGTAGCCCATTTTATCGTACATTTCATCCTAGATTCATTCAAACAACTGCGAAAAGAAGTCTTGAAGCTACATGAAGAATATAATATTCTTATCTAGAGACTATTATAAAACCTTTATGCAGTGGTGTCATGAAAATCTTTCGAGAGTACATCAATGTTCCATTTTAACATTGTTCTTCTGCACAACGAAATTTTCAATTTGCAACAAGGAGACATAATAAAACAGACTTGTATCTCTATCAGAAATTCTACCATTTTAAAGTCTCAGATAACTTCTTAGCCATATTAATCTTATTTACAGTCATCCAGCAAAGTCCTAACGATGTTGCATTCTTTTTTTTAAGTGCACCACGTAAAGTACAGAAAGAGGCATAAATTTTATAACATTAGGTGAAGGCAGGGTCGTAGAGTATTTATTTACATATCAATATGAATATAAGAATAAAATTAGGAAGAATCAATACTAATGACCCAAGCAATCAACAAAAATTGCCTAGAAATATAAAATAATCATCATGCAATACATAAGCATATGAAACTCGTGAAAGTTACGGCAACACCAAAATGATACAGAAAGCTCAGTTGCGTTTCGAGATACCTCGGTAGTGATGAAAGAAATTATTCTTCGAAGATGGCTCTCCATGAAAGTCTGACACTTGAGAGGTGTGATAGTGGCCCACTCCTTGCAAATTACTGCCTTCAGTTGCTTTCTGGTGGCTGAGTGGATTCATAGCTAAACACTGAAGCGGCCAGTCAATCAAAGTGATATTGTTCCCTTAGAAAAAATATCACTATGGTCGGGGGGGAAAGGCAGACTTGTGAAGTGGAGAATTTCCCTGCTATAAAATCACACTCTAGTCATTTATGAAAAGGTTTGGACTGATAGCAGCATGTAACAATTCTGGAAAACTTGGTACTCGTACTTCTTCGATTTAATAGTTTTATAAAAAAGGTTGAGACAACCAACCCATGAATTTGACATGCAGTCCCTTACCATTACAGAACTTCCCCCATGTTTTATTTGTAGCCCTATGCACTCTCAATTCCCTGACATTCTGCAGACTCTAACATTGCCTGGGGTAAGGAACAACTAAAACGTGCTCATCCAGTTGTGATGAGCATCTACACAAGCCAGTCGAAGTCGCTTCTGCTAAAAGTTGATCAACGGCTTCTGCCGTGGTTTACATAACCATAACTTACCCAAGCAGTCTGAGATGGATTGTTCTGACGAATGCATTAATGTTGTCACCATATGTCCATTCATGTTGCAGCTATACTGCAGTTTTCGTAGATCCAGAAGGCTTTTGCGACGCAGAGATCTGTCGCCACTTTGTCAACTCACTCTCTGTCAACTAGGTCAAGGTCAGTCTTGAAATTTTCCACTTTCTCAGATTCTCTCCAACACTTCCGCAACACTGGAATCTGATCCGCCGACACTTCGGGAAATTTGTGGACAGCTGATATCCTCTTCGTGCAGCATGAGTATCAGATTTCTCTTTTCGACTGCATAGTTACATATTTTCGCCTTTATCATATCTTTATCAGATACTGTTACATAGAATTTCATATTAAACTACAAATATGATGTTATATGAAAAGATTTTAACTACAACATACCTAATACTGATCCTAGGTTTCATTCATTTCAATAGCATCGCCAACTTAGATATTTCTAGAAATGTTATAAGGATACGTATTGTACTTTTAATTTTCTTACCAGATGTATTTGATACATGCATGCAAACGTACACCAGCAGATTCACAGACAAATCTGCAAAATAAATAAAACTTGAGATCTCCGAAAACCTTTAACCGTGGCTGTAGAACCTAATACCGGAATAAGTTAGGGAAGCGCTTTCTTTGATCTGCTATTTCCACTGTTTGAGCGTAAACATAAAAATATCGTCTTTTACCCTTCAAGATCTTTGCTCTTTCCTGCTTAGGGGCAACTCTGATATTTTAATCTAGATTTAAAATGTCTTTCTCCACTTATGATCTATTATAATTGTTCGTTTAATTGATTATTGGCATTTTGTATTTATTCATGTATCATTTTGGTCCTTTATTTAACATCAAAACGGAAGTCGGGTTCCTCCATCAATGGACAATGGGGGGGGGAGGATTTCTAAAAGATGGGTAACACCTCAATCCGAAAGTTTCAAATAAGCATACACTGAATATGGAACGTGCAATCTTTTTCTTGTTCATCCATCCAATAACCTTTCTAATCAAATGGTTCTTCATTTTCTATGCAATTCTAATACACAAAATAATAAGCAATAGATTTTACACATTGGCTTTCTATGCCCAGCTCCATTGCGTATCCTGCAAAAGGTGTCACGTTTAGCATGACCAACAATTCTGTAGGTGACATCTGGAGGATTAGGTGCCTGACTGACACTAAGGCCCACATAGAATCTGCGGCTATATCTCCTCTCATTTTCACTTCCTCTCTCTTCACCTCTTTACGGATCTCCCCTTACAAATCTTCTGCGTGAATATCCTCCTTGGATTTCGCTTTACATTAAATTTATACAAATAAAATACCACACTTGTACTTCAATTATAGTTATTTAAAAAAAATAAATTTTTGTTTAACACATTGAATAAATCTAAACAAACTGCTCTCTAACCCCAAAGTGAAGAAAAGGTGCCTTGGCAACTAAGAGGAATCTGTCAATTTAGTCTTCGAGATGTACAAAACATTCATTCAGGGATACAAGGAAAGAGTCACAAAAAAAGCCGACAGGTGGCCTGTGAAGTCAGTTGGACGAAAAAGCACATCTTGGCTGTAGAGGAACAACACCTTTTTCTTTACCTCAGGCCACACGAAACAAATCGGACCATGTTTGCTTTCTGGAAATGAATAATGATATAATTTTTATTTCCTTTCAAAATGTACTAAATATTTCATTCTTGAGGTCAATAATCGCACTCTTTAAAAGAATGCAGAAAATTTTATGTTAGTAAGTCATGGAATATGAAATAAAAGTTTAAGAGTTACGATAATCCTGTCCTAAGGACAGGATAACCTGTCCATAACCTTGTTTCTTCCATAACCTTGTTATGGAAGAAAAAAATTACTAGAGATAAATATCATCTAATACAGCATATAAACAGAATAATGCTAATTCATTGCCAATACAATTTACATATATTTGTTAATCAAATAAAAACTGAAAAATGTGTTGAATTCGACTATCCTCTTTGATTTTGTCATACTAAATACCCTTTGTTCAATTTTGGATCAAGATACTTCGTTTTTAGATCAGTTTAATGTCCTTTCTACATTTTTTCACCTCTTTCTCGTGGCTGTGTGTTATTCCACAAATTTCTATTATAATTTTCAACCCAACTCTACTGTAACCATCAAAAATAAGGGAAAATTAGCTAGAGTTTAGAAGAATAATATTCATTTAATTGCATAAGCAACAAAGATATTTTAGTTGCATTTTTATAACGAATAATTTTCTAACGCGAACACTAAAATTGCACTTATAAAAGTCATTATTTATAGCCATTGTTTTACATAATGGCTGTTTTGACAGAGCAAAGTTTCCTCCCTGAAACAACAATGTAAACAAAAAATGATACCATAATGTCCACTAGGAATACTAAAAAGAACAATACAAATGTATTTGGGTGGTGGTATGATGAAAAGCCAGATATATTTGTGAAATGTTGGTCACTTTACCCATTTTGGCATCAATACATCTTTTGTCGATTCAACTCAATGAACACACCTGTGACCTCGATGACAGCCGCAAGGCGACCTCAGAACGATTCACAACTAGCACTCGTCACTACCTCCCGATTTGGTCCCTGGAGGCCCTAAAATTCCTGGCCCTCAGCTCGGTCTTCGTGTTGCAGCTGGATTTATTGTTCTCTCGTTCAACTGCGCCTCACAAAAAGGAGTCGAGGGGGTTGCAGGCAGTCGATATGGGAGGTCAAATGACAGGCTTTGTGTAATCGAAGAAATTTTCCTAGAGCCAGGTCTGAGTCTTCCAGTCTGTATGGCAGGGCAAAGAGTCTTGCTGCTACATGTAAGGCCTCACTGCAGCTACTCCGTTGATACGGGGCTTAATCACCTAGCTCAGAACAGGATGTAGAGGTTAGTTTTCAGCCTTAGGTCCTCAGGGAATAAATGGGAGTGGCATGGTGTTACTTTCAATACTGATAGCACCAAAAGCCATCATTATCGCTGGAAATGTCTTCTATATACCTCAAGGCATATCTTTGGGCGCGAGAGCGCTTCACCTGTTGTTGTGGGAGTTGATCTTCTGATTTTGGCAGAAATTGTTCTTGAAAGAAAAGAATCACAGCATCTCTCGAGCCAACGATTGTTTTAACTTATTGATCTGCTTCTTGGAATGCTTAAGTCACTTTTCTTTCATCGTCTTGGACAGAAATTGTCCCTTCATCATTTGATATGAAAAGTAGCCAAAGGCACGCATCTCCTTTCTGGGAATATTGTTGATGATATATTGGATTTCATCGACGAATTCTAGCGTTTTGATGGCTCAGATCATCTTCCATTGGTTTTCCTTTATGCTATCGCCATATTATGCCGTAACACATGTTCGCCAGTGTCTCAAAGCAAACGTGACGATTTACAATGAGATGCTGGAGAATGTATTAGAAACTTAGATGGACTAAGTTTCCGCTGCAATGCTCCACATTTTCCATTCGGTCTCTGCTTTCCCATATAGCTAGAGCAAATAGGACACAAGCGTGGGTGTTCAACAATGCTCCACCACATCAATGATCTCTAGACTTAGGGCCAACAAGCTGTCGAAAAGGATTTCAACAATGAAGTTAAAGCGCTCTAGGTGACCATTTTGAATGATTTTGCAACAATATATATCGTTCTATGTTTCATTTTGTAGAAAACTTTATTTTCTTTTCCAGGGTACAATTTGTATCGATTTACCTGAAATGTGATATATATATATATATATATATATATATATATATATATATATATATATATATATGAATCCATTAAACCACATTGAAAGAGAAAACGGAATAATTTTTCCTTGCAGTAATATTTTTATTACCTTTTTTCGAAAAATCTGTGCAGGAAAGCGATTCGAACCAGGCACACTGAGGCAGCGAGCACCGCTTTGATCACAGTTAAAAGTATGCCATTAGTACACTACGCTACGTAGAGAACAAAAATTCTCTGAATAGAATAGCTTTTAAGGTACACTTTTGCAAGCTCGAACGGAGACTATGAAAGAAATATAAGATTAATTGGGAATTCAAAGAATAAATGAGGAATAGCTAAACGCGTGGCAGATATACAAATGTATATATATCGTTCAAAGTAGCACGAAAGAATGATGAAAATGAATCCATTAAACCACATTGAAAGAGAAAACGGAATAATTTTTCCTTGCAGTAATATTTTTGTTACCTTTTTTCGAAAAATCCGTGCAGGGAAGCGATTCGAACCTGGTTCGAATCGCTTCCCTGAAACAAATATATTCGTATTTTTATTATTATAAACAACTTGATTAAAATATAACTTTATTTTTTAATTTTATATTAAAAGATGAACGGCTGGAGCTTGGTGAATCCTATCCACCGAGGTGGGTGAATGGATTCAAAACGATGAAGATGAAGCACTGGACTTTGTTAATAATGTGTATCTTATCCTATTAGAATAATATCTGCTTGTTTTAGATGTGTAGAGTAGGTGGGCGTGATCAATGAAGTTCTGTGGAGAAGGATTTTTGTTTGAAGTAAATGTTTGTTCGAGAGAGAGAGAGCGAGAGAGAGAAATGGAGAAAAGAGTTGGTGTATCAAACGAATTTGACAGAAACGTCCAGGAAAAAAGATAACAAAGTTAGAAGGCAAGTTTATCAGTGTTACAAGCAGACGTTAAAAAATAAATGGTCGAATGACGGTTTCGTGGCTAGGGAATTTGTTCATATAAGAGAAGATAAATGAACAAAGAAAGCCTAGATGGTCGCTTGTCGGAAAACCTGAGTGTGAGCAAGAACGAGTACATGAGTGTGTACTACTCGTGAGTTCATGGATTACGATAGAATCATCCTGTCTTCTCTGAATTAGCAAATGTAGTTACATATGCGCGGTTACATAAAATATAGAAATTATGAAATAAGATGAAAATAGCAATAATTAAGAACATTCGAATGAAAAGTGACATGATTCAATCGGAATTAATGACTTACGTAAAATACCAAATGAAGATTCATTGGCATGTTAAATAGAATAAATAAATGTATATGGTAAGATTTAAAATAATTCGCTGGTTAAAATGATACACGAGTATAAAATAACATTAGTTCTTGATGATAAATGGTAATTCAATGCATCAAATATCATTAAAGTAAAATTAAGATTAAAAATATTTATATTGAATATTTCTGTTAAATTTGTATAGAGTGTGTACTAATAATTAAGTCAGCATTTACATGATAACACTAATTGAATGGTTAAAATAATACATAAGTTTAAATGACATTAGTTCTTGTGATTAAATGTTGATTCGATACATCAAATATTATTAAGGTAAAATGATGATTAGATATTCATACAAAATACTTAGGTCAAATTTGTACAAAGTGAGTGATAATAATTAAGTATGTATATAAAGTTTAAATATACAAATGATACCTACATCTTGAAATAAGGTGGTCAAAAGGTAATTTTTTCCCAGCTGTATCAATTAATTTGAACGTAGGCGAACAACCATGAGTCAATTGATTGCACATATTTTGTCTTAATTATAAAATGAAAGAGTGTACGTGAATTTGAAAAATTATTAGTTAACCTAAGTAAATAATTTCATCAACAAAATAGTCTATAAACTTGCAAACTTTGAATGAATGAAATAAAGACCATAGTAGTTGCATAGAAAGGTTTTCTCTCCTAGTCAGTTCCTTAGATAAGAAGCGTCGAGGTAACATTATGTGAATGCATATGAATTTTGATTGCGCGTTGCCATAGTACCATGTGAGCGCGAATAAATAAATTCTTGGGAGTGCAAATGAATAAATTATAAGGAATTAACTAGGTGAAGTACACAGATAATTAAACAATCTAGAAAGTCGGTTAGAGAGGGGTTTTGCGAACATATGTGCAGCTGTAAGTTAAATTGTCGAATTTGCGTCACTTACTGAAGAATAATGTGTTTAAGAGTAAGAAAATTGCGTGGCGCCCGCCGACGTTGAGGGTCCCAGTGAGTCGAGTTGGTGCTTCGTATAGACTAATGTGGCTCCTTGATGAAAGGTTAGATGGGGTCCATGTTGTATTTCATTGAGGGAATTCAATGATGTCTCTAGAAATATGATGGCTTAGTAAAATCATGAGATGTCACGCCTGTCGATGATTAGGAATGTGGAGTTATTCCAGTCGATGACGATAATTTTTGTGATCACTCCGGTCGATTATGATGATTTTTGAACTCAGTCCGGGGTCATTACTTGTAGCGAGAGAAGTAATTGAAGCTTTGATTCATCATCTCGCTACAAGTAACAACAAACATAGCCCTTTCGCTATATATTTATATATATATATATATATATATATATATATATATATATATATATATATATAGCATACCGAAAGAAAGAAGAAAAAGGAATAACATTTTGGTGGGGCAAAATGTTACTTTCTTAATTAGAAAAATACGTAATGGGCTGGGATTCGAACCAAACACGTTATACCAATCATTTATTATGTATAAAATTTATATCATTCAATTCTTTTACTTAACTTTTGTCAATTAAATCATTCATGCAAATTATGTATAACTTAATACTTCATTTATTTATTTTATGCATAACTTTTTGAAATTCATTTATTTTATGTAATCTTTAATAATTCAAATATCCTCTGACGAAAATCTGATTTCACTCAACGTACTGGTTGAAACAACATCTCTTAGAATTTCCTGCAAATACAAACAGACGCATTTCACCAATTGTGAAAGAAGGAGAATTCTCTCTCATTCGTGCTTGACTCTACTTCCAATCAAGTTCAGTTATAAATCCTTTCACACATATTCTCTGCAAACTGCCATACAAGAGTAAGTCCTAATTTTGGTTACTTCTCGCATTGCAGACCCCAATTCACAGTCCATCATAGTCCCCTTCGTTTTCACTTTCACTCCACATAATACTTTACAACATATTCATCTCCTATATTAGTTACTTTAAATCAGTTACTTTATTATATTTACTTTACCACATATCTCTCTCTCTCTCTCTCTCTTTATAACGAAAGTGGAGGGAGAGGTGACGCCCCCTTGTCGCGGGAAGAGAGCTTGTGTGGACCTTGGACTTTTCGAGCTATGTCGGCGGGGGTACCTCTTCTAAGTACCCCTGGTAGGGCTTCCCTTGTTGATTTGGTCGGAAACGAGGTTCCAGACTAAGTGCGTCATTCCTTCTTTTTTCTACTCTATCCTTCTTTTTTTTTCTTTTATCCTATCTCCCACTTATACAAAAAAAAATTTTAAAAAGCCTACTCCTATCATGTCACTCTTTCCCTTTCTTCCTCTATCGACATATAAGGACCTAGCAGGTACCTCATGCGACAGAAGAGAGGCTTTGGAACCTCTATAAACAACGCCAATTGACGCTCACTGGTTGCGAGAGACTAGGACTAGAGGTATCCTAGGCGTTGGGGCACGAATAATGGGATGAGGGTAGTGCCCCGTTAACCCCTTCCTTGGCGCTCAGTGCCCGTTGACGGGTGCTTATGGTAGCATTGGTCCGAGGTGACGGCCCTTTGTCCCCATGCTAGTTGCCAGGCCAATAAAAAGCCTTGGGTCGAGTTCCTTGGTGTGGCGGGATATCCATTGAACGCTACTCCGAGATCCTGGCCGTTGTGAAGGAAACTAGTAGGAGTTTAGTAAGGGGCGCGCTTTGTTGTTGTTCACCTGATGAAAAATCGATGGCCCCTTCGGGGAACGTCAGTGCTGCTTGGTTGGGAGCCACGGCACGCCGAGGTTTGACGACTCGGTCGGACGAACAGCAGCACATGGAGCGTGCCTTTTGAAAGATCCGAAACCTCTCCGATCCATAGGCGGGAGCAACTCACGGAGGGAGAACTCACCAACTCCCCTTTTTATCATTGATTGGTCACGAGTTTTCAGAGAGAAAGAAAGCGCTCAAAAATGACAGGAAAAAAAGGACCCGTTCGTGTAAAACACAACTGTGCAACATGCTAGTTAGAAAAGTGGTGCGTTGACTTTCCGGAGGGCTGCTACTCAGAATGCAGCCCTGAAAGTATCTGCACTACTTGCATATAGACGCGACAGGTGGAGAAATTAACAGACCTCTATAGAGCCTCAGAGGAGAGAGCTAAAATCCTTCAAAAGAAATTTGGAGAAACTCAAAGCCCTTAACGCAGCTCAGATTCTATGCCTAGAAGAGGCGCCGCCCACTGACGTGTCGGAATCCCCTGGTACCCAAGCGGAGATTCCGGCCTCATCTGAGGGTAAGCTAGCTGAAGCGAGAGAAAAAGAGAAAAAGAAGAAAGGAAAAACGAAGAAACAAAAGAAAAAAAATAAAGTTGAAACGAAAGTAGAACCAAAAATAGAAGAACAACAAACAAACAAGAAAGATAAGAATGTGGAGAGTAAAGAGGAAAAGGGAAGGCCTCTTTCACAAGGGAAGACCCCGTCTTTAGAGACCAAGTGTCCGAAAGTCACCCTCATTGGTGACTCACAAACACGGGATCTACAGCCGCTGCTAGCGGCCCACCTTCGCACTAGCGCGAAGGTAAGCTGCCTGTCAGGACGGGGTAACTACAACATTAGAGTAGAGGCAGAGAAAGCTCAGATTTCTGAGAATTAAGTTGTTGCTCTGATGGTGAGTGGCAACGACCTTTATCTCAGAGGGGGTAAGGTTGGCCTCAGTGGTAAGACCATCCAAACGGTGATGGGAGCCGTGGATGACATATGGCGTAAAACCCGCAAACGTGTGGTGGTTGGGATGCTTCTGAGAAGAGGTCCATCCCAAACCGCTCACAAAAGAAACGTCGCAGTGAACAGAAGGTTGGCGGATCTCTGCATGGCAAAACGAGTCTTCTTCGTGGACCACTATCGTACCTTTATCGGTAGAGACGACCTCCACCAAAGGGATGGGTTACATCTCTCCTTTAAAGGGAAGGCCTTCCTCGCAAACCTAATTCAAGATGTCGTGGAACGCACCCAAAGGAGCGTTCGAAACAGAGCCAAAGCGGACGTGCGCCAGCACGCCCGTGTCACGCCTGGAACTACCTTCTCGGAGGTCGTCAAAATGGGTGTGACCACGAAAACCGAGAAGCCGGGAAACGGAAGAGCGTAGGGAGTCCTAAACTAGGGGACTCCTTCAAAGTTTTTCTGTTCAATGCGAGGTCAATCAGAAATAAGTTTCTTGAGCTCCGTGGCCTCGTAGTAACAGAGGAACCTGAGATGGTGGCCACAATGGAGTCGTGAATAAAAACCTCAAGCCGAGATTTTAAAGGTGATTTCACGATTCCCGGTTACCAGCTCTTCCTGGAAGATAGGCCAGACAGAGAGGGTGGCGGTGTGATGTTGTATGTCAAGGATACTCTCAACTCGACGGATTGCAACATCGTATCCGACCATGAACTACTAGGTGTTGACCTAGAGATAGGTCCTGCCAAATACAGGACCCTGGTGCTTGATAGACCTCCTGCCCAACTCGTTGAAAAAGACAGAGATCTGTACCAGCTACTAGGAAAATTTGTCGAAGACAGAATGTGTATCGTCATGGGTGATTTCAACACACAAGTTGACTGGGAAACCAGAGAACCCTACTCCTGGAGCACTACTCCTGGAGTTCACGAACAACGAGTTCCTGACTCAATAGGTGAGAGAGCCAACGAGAGGAGACAACATCCTCGACTTGGTTTTCACCTCTGAGGATGACATCGTTGAGGACCTCTCTGTTGGCGAAGAGCTCGGTGGCAGTGATCACCGACTAATTAGACTTGTAGTCAAAATCCCGAAGGCAGGGCCTGCAACTAGAAAATCGAGGAAACTCGATTTGAAAGGAGCAGACTTTGCAGGTCCTTGTGCTGGACTGACTGACGCGAGGCTAGAAGTGTGCGATGTTTTTGAAGACTCGTGGAACAGTTTCAAAAACACATTCATGAGTATTTAATCGCGTTTCATCCCTTTGAAATGTCCCCGTCATGTCTTCTGTTCAACCAAAGTGGTTAAATTGAGAAATCGGCCAACTGCTTAGGAAGAAGAGAACTGTGTACCGGCAATCGAAGATCTCGGGTGACTTTGACGAATACCGGAGGCTAGCAGGGAGAGTGAAGTCCAGCATAAGGGCACCTAAGCGGTCTGAGGAACTCGGAGTGGCAAGACTCTGTAAAAAGAATGCCAAGGAGATTTTAGGTATGTGAACAGCCGTAAACCAATTCGTCGAACAAATGGCGGTTTGAAAAATGAGGAGGGGGCATTAAAACACTTAGGTGCATGTGATAGAACGGGTTAAGGCCGCTTAAGTAAAACCACTATCACATGTTATTTGAAACCACGATGCTACCCACGTGCATCTTCGCTTTGAAGCCGGGCGCCTTATCGCAGCCACCTGAGTCAATGTTTAAACAAGGAGGTTTATCTTCCCCCGTTCGCCCCATGTGCCGACGTCCATAGATTGAGTTAGGCTTATGGGCAGATAAGGTATTGTGCTCAGGCTCGGTTGTGCATTCCTCGAAGCCCCCACTCCATTGTTCCCTACGCTAAGAGGATGTCCCGACTATTTATTTAAAAAATTTACCACTAAGATCAGATTGGAGATATAGATTTTTGTCGCAAAACATCACTACGATCCACTTTCACCTTGTGCGCCAAGGAACCTCGACCTCGAGATCCACTATCACTTGTCCAGAAGAAGGACAAGATCCCTTGAGTGCCAAGGTTCGAGCCCTCTTGACCCTAAGTCCACAAGGCTTTCCCTGTTGTTCAGAAAGAGAACAACGTTAGAACAGCCATTGTTCTTTTGAGGCCGTTGACAAGAAACGGTTCTGCCCCCCCTCTGTTGTTCAGAAGAGAACAACGTAGAACAGCCATTGTTCTTCCAGCCCATTCGCCAAGAAACGGTTCTCACCCTACCCCCTTGTCGGTCAGAAGAGAACAACATTAGAACAGCGATTGTTCTCGAGCCCGTAGACAAGAGACGGTTCTCAGCCCCCCTGTTGTTCAAAAGAGAATAACGTAGAACAGCCATTGTTCTTCAAGCCCGTTCGTCAAGAAACGGTTCTCATTCTCAAGACGCCACGTCAGGATCATTTAATTCCCCTCCCTTCGGCTTGAACTCGCTAGCGGACCGAAAATTCCTTCACGTCGCCTTCTTCTGCACAACAAGTGTATTTACGTAAGCTGAAAGTTACCTTTGAGTATTTAACCCTTTTGTCAACCCTATCCTGTGCTTTGAATGGTTTAGCGAACCATCCCATCCCTTTAACTTTATATTTGTTTTACCTTTTTAAATCTATCTTAATCCTCGGATTAGCTAGATTCCCCACGACCCTTTCCATTCTCTGTTTATGTCAATATTTTCCGTTTTGTGTGTTATTGATAGTTTTAATTAATGAAACGCTATTTTTTAAATAATAGCCATATTATTATCTTTGAGCTAAGTTTCACTTCTTAAGCATATCGAAGATACATAATATCGGTTAACCCAGACATCAGGCACTCTAAAGATAATTAAATAAGTTCCCTCAACGAATAGTTATATATGGTATATCGTCGAGAGTCCATTCTACGACATATATATATATATATATATATATATATATATATATATATATATATATATACTATTTATATTTGGTATCAAGCGTGTAAGGTTTAACGCTATATCTTTGCAAACACTAGTATCAGTCGAGTAAAGCATAGTGTTATTTGTTATAATAATAGAGTATGATAGATACCTTTTGTTTTAACGATTGCTATCCCTTTTTTTGAAACTTAAGAAGCTGGAGTAGCTCAAGGAACTGTTATTATAATTTGTTTGTGTTTTGTTGTGTGATTTTAGTCAGTGGTTATTTAGATCGAGAAACCAAGTACGAATAGGTCAGTGCCCATATTTAGGTAGGCTAATTCTCTAGAAGGCATAATTCTTGTGGCAAGGAATTTTAGTTGGTTGACTATTGCGCCCCCAAGTGCAAAGATGACTCAGTTCGAAATCTTCAAAGCGCAAGGAGAATCCTTGGAACTTTCCGAAAAAGAACTAATTGAGTACGTTCAAGAGGAGCAAAGAAAAGAGCAAGAAGAAAAAGAAAGCAAGAGAAAGAGAAATCCAACGAGAAGAAAGAGAAAGAGAGGAACGGAAAAGACAAGCTGAGCTTCAACATCAGATTGAATTAGCTCGTGTTGAAGCAGAAATACAGTCAGCCAGTTCACGTTCAGAAGCCCCCTCTTCCCCAATCTCCCACTCAAGTTTCCCAATTTCAAGGAAGGAGAGGATTTCACAGCGTTTTTAGCCCACTTCGAAAAGATCCTCGAAATCAATAACATGGATCTGGAGGCTAAAGGTGTAGTCAGATTACTTCCCTTGTTAAATTGTAAATTGCGCAAAATTTTTATATCTTTACCATCTGAATGTACAATTAACTACAGCACCTTAAAAGCTGAGTTATTGGCTGCTCATAATATGACTCCCGATTTCTACCGCCAAGAATTTCGAGGAGGTCGTATTAGATCCGGACAGACGTTCGGTCAATTCGGATACATTCTTCAGAGGAATTTTGAAATTTGGTTAGAATCCTCAAAGGTTGATCATAACTACGAGTCCTTAACCGACTTCGGGTTGCAGGATCAATTTTGGGCGTCTCTCCCGACGGAGTTTTGCGCGTTCGTCAAGGATCGTCGGTGCCAGACCTTTAAAGAATGTACCGAAAAAGCGGATGTCTATGCCGCAAGCCATAATTTATACCCAAAGGAGAATCGAACTTCTCACCATCCCCCCAACCAGGAAAGAAGGAAGGATTCGTGCCCCTTCACAGGAAAACCGACGAAGTTTCCGAGCCCCGTAAAACCCCAAAACTTCTTTCCCCAATACCAACAACGGGACTCCAAACCTCCCGTTAAGATTTCTCCTCCATCTCTCTTCCCGAAGCGACCAATCATATGCTTCACCTGTGATGTAGAAAACCACATGAGCTGAAATTGCCCCAAAAGTTCTAGGCTCGAAAGCGGACCAGCCCACCAAGTTCTCCAGAATAATGCCACTCCGGCTTCCCCGGTGGGGCAGACCCAAGCAGCAACTTCTTCCCCTCCGTCAGGCCACCAGGTAAATTTGAATTTTGACAAAAGTTCACCGGGAACTTTGAAATTTGAGGAGGGCAGCGTGAACGGCTACCGAGCATCGACTCTCGTTAGGGACACAGGATGCACGTGTTTCATCGTGTCCGACGAGCTCCTCCCCCCAGTGGACCCTAACCTCAAAAAGTTTGCGGTAATTCATGACTACCTTCGGCCCTCGAACCAATTCCCCGTCGTTAGATGTTACCTGCAGTGTCAATATTATGATGGCTGGGCTGAAGTCATTTCAGCACCCATACAATTCTGTTCCGTACTTATAGGACAGAGCCGCCAAGTAAGTTCCGACCCTGTGTCTCAGGCCGCCCTTCCTCGAGGCCGAGCTAAGAAAGAAGCCCAGGAGCCCGTCTCCATCAGAACCCCGATACCGTCCGATTTCTCGGAGACCCTTAACCAGGACTTTAGGACGGCACAAAAGGAGTGTGAATTACTAACACCCTTAGGTGATAAGGCGCAAGACAAGGACACGGAGACTGTCCGTGGACCCCCCCAAAAAAGTACCCCCAACGTGCCCATGGAGATACGTTCGTAGCACTGAACGAAACATCGGCGCTTGAAGAAGATTACCCCGCGGAGTCCCTTAATGTAATACAGACAGTGTGCATCCAACCTGATGCCGATTACCCTCTTCCTTCCCTACCAGGTGAGTCTTTTGAACCCTCTGACCTGGATATTGACGCGCAGCTGACACCACATCAAAAGAGTCAGCTACAAGAACTATTTGAATGGAGTCACCATTTAACCACCCTATTAGCTCTCTTCGAGCGACCTCGCGAAAATAGCCTCACCATTGGCCCCAGCAAATGCCATTTTGCCCACGAAACAATAAAATACTTGGGTTTCAAAATAACACAAAGCCAGTTGGTTCCCCAAGAAGATAAGATTAAGTCAATCGCTGACATGCCCCTCCCGATTACAAAGAAGCAATTAAGATCGTTCCTGGGATCAGCTTCTTACTATCAGCGATTTGTTCCGAATTTCGCTGCAAATTTCGGCGCCCCTCAGCTCACTTCTAAAAAAGAATTCCCCCGATCATCTACGTTGGAATGATGTCGCTGTTTCTTATTTTAATCAGCTCAAGAGTAAGCTCATTTCTGCCTTTATTTTAAAGTTGCCCAACCCGGAAAAATCCTTTGGGATTAAGACCGACGCGAGCAACCAGGGCATTGGAGGTGTACTCCTTCAATACGAGGATGACGGAACGAGTAACCAGTTGCATATGCTAGTCGCCAATTATTACCACGTGAAAAGGGATATGCCACTATAGAGAAGGAAGCTCTATCAATTATCTGGGTTATAGACAAATTCAAGATGTACTTGATAGGAAAAGAATTTCAGATAGGAACCGACCACCGTCCGTTAGCCTATATTAGGAATGTACGACACTCCAACGGCCGAATTATGGGCTGGAGTTTACTCTTGCAAGAGTATCACTTTAAAATAAATTATATAAAAGGTTCTGATAACCAGGTCGCTGACGCACTCAGTAGGAATGCGTTACTGAATAGCGTAGAGTAATTGTATTCGTAGGATTAGGATCTCCATGTAGGTATATACCGTCTTGTACGACTTAAATTAGATTCTTTTGTAATATAATTAGTTAATGTATATGTCTAAATTTCGTAACGCTCAATGTCTTTTTTTTTTGTTTGTATATATATTTGTACCCATTAAATTACGTATAAATTATTTTGTCCCATATGTACTAATTTTATATCATTTCATTATTCCATGCTTCTTTTTTTTTATTAAGTTTGTATTAAAGGTTATTTTCCCCTATAATCAAAGGATCAAAATAATCATATGTATTGAGGTAATACTAGTTAGGTGCAGGAAGGTACGGTTGGTACAAGAAAATGAGTTCCCCACAACGGAGCTCTATCGTTGTCCCTTCTCTTTTTTTTTTCTCGAAGTGACAACTTCCCCCGGAATGGAGGGATGTGATAGAACGGGTTAAGGCCGCTTAATTTTAACCCTTATCACATGTTATTTAAAACCACGATGCTACCCACGTGCATCTTCGCTTTTGAGTCGGGCGCCTTATCGCAGCCACCTGAGTCAATGTTTAAACAAGGAGGTTTATCTTCCCCCGTTCGCCCCATGTGCCGACGTCCATAGATTGAGTTAGGCTTATGATCAGATAAAGTATTGTTCTCAGGCTCGGTTGTGCATTCCCTCGAAGCCCCTATTCCATTGTCCCCCACGCTACGGGGATGTCCCGACTATTCATTTGGAAACTTTACCACTAAGATCAGATTGGAGCTCCAGATTTTCGTAACGAAACATCACTACGATCCACTCTCACCTTGTGCGCAAAGGGATCTTGACCTCGAGATCTACCATCACTTGCCTAGAAGAAGGACAATATTCCTTGAGTACCAAGGTTCGAGCCTTTATGATGCCCTCCACATGGCTTCCCCTGTTGTTCAGAAAGAGAACATCGTTAGAACAACCATTGTTCTGTTGAGCCCGTTGACAAGAAACGGTTCTCCCTCCACCTCCCTGTTGTTCAGAAGAAAACAACGTAGAACAGCCATTGTTCTTCCAGCCCATTCGCCAAGAAACGGTTCTCACCCTACCCCCTTGTTGTTCAGAAGAGAACAACATTAAAACAGCCATTGTTCTCGAGCCCGCAGACAAGAGACGGTTCTCACCCCTTCCTGTTGTTCAGAAGAGAACAACGTAGAACAGCCATTGTTCTTTAAGCCCGTTCGTAAAGAAACGGTTCTCATTCACAAGACGCCACGTCAGGATCATTTAATTCCCCCCCCCCGTTCGGCTGGAACTCGCCAGTGGACCGAAAATTCCTTCACGTCACCTTCCTCTGCACAACAAGTGTATTTACGTAAGCTGAACGTTACCTTTGAGTATTTAACCCTTTTGTCAACCCTATCCTGTGCTTCAAATGGTGTAGCGAACCATGCCATCCCTTTAACTTTATATTTGTTTTACCTTTTTAAATCTATCTTAATCCTCGGATTAGCTAGATTCCCCACGACCCTTTCCATTCTCTGTTTATGTCAATATTTTCCGTTTTGTGTGTTATTGATAGTTTTAATTAATGAAACTCTATTTTTTTAATGATAGCCATATTATTATCCTTGAGCTCAGTTCCACTTTTTAAGCATATCGAAGATACATAATATCGGTTAACCGAGACATCAGGCACTCTAAGGATAATTAAATAAGTTCCCTCAACGAATAGTTATATATTGTATATCGACGAGAGTCCATTCTACGACAATGCAGAAAATGCTAACCTCCTCAGCAACTACTTCTCTTCAGTGTTTACTGAAGAGTGTGGTCCTATCCCCAAGCCAATGGATTCCTACTCGGGGAAATAGCTAAAGCATATGGACTTCACCAAAGGGGAAATAAAAAAGAAGATCAGTGACCTAATGACGAATAAGTCACCTGGCCCTCATGGGTTTCTACCTAAAGTGTTAAAAGAAGTGCGTGATCAAGTGTCACGACACCTGAGCGCAGTCTTCAACATGTCAATCATGACCGAATGCGTTCCTAGAGACTGGCGTAAAGCGGGGGTGACTCCTATCTTCAAGAAAGGAGACCGAAGCCAACCGTCAAACTACCGACCCATCAGTCTGACTTCGATAGTCGGTAAACTCATGGAAAGCATGCTGGTGGACAAAATGACGTCCTATTTAAAGTCAAAGCTGCTACTGAGGAGTTCTCAGCACAACTTTCGAAGGCAACGGTCATGCCTTTCGAACCTTGTGGAATTCTTCCACTTCGTGTTCAGTGAATACGATCGGGACAAGGCTGTGGATGTGGTGTACTTAGACTTTCAGAAAGCCTTTGATAAGGTACCACACCGCTGCCTTCTCCGGAAAGTGCGAGCGCTGGGCATAGACGGAAAAGTAGCCGGCTGGATCGAGAACTGGCTAAGTGGCAGACGGCAACGGGTAGTGGTGAATGGACAGGCTTCTGAGTGGGTGCCCGTTACTAGCGGGTTGCCTCGAGGTTCTGTCCTGGGACTACTACTATTCATCATCTACGTCAACGACATGGACGGTGACATGGTTGCAAAGATTTCTAAATTTGCCGAAGATACCAAGCTTGGTATGAACGTTGCAAAGGATGGAAATACTGCCGGCCTGCAGAAAGATCTTGGGAAGATTGGGGAGTGTTCGGACACGTGGCAAATGCCTTTTAACGTGGGGAAATGCAAAGTAATGAATATCGGCTACAGAAACCCCCAATCTCAGTATATCCTTAAGGGGTCTGCTATTGAATCCACCAACACTGAGAAGGACTTTAGGGGAACAATCACTAGTAACCTCAAGTTTTCGAAACAGTGCATTGAGGCGGAGAAAAAGGCCCAAATGATGCTAGATTATAAAAAGCGCCAGTTTAGATATCGGAACAAGGAGATTGTACTTTGTTTGTACAACTCACTTGTCCGACCGCACATGGAGTATGCCGTACAATTTTGGAGTCCTTCATTTCGTAAGGACATCGCGAGATTGGAACGCGTACAAGCCAGGGCAACCAAGCTGATTCCCTCTATCCAACATAAAAGTTATGAGGATAGACTAAGGGTATTAGATTCGTTCTCGCTGGAAACCCGTAGACTGCGTGGTCAGCTCATAGAGGTCTTCAAAATACTTCGAGGGTTCGACAATGTTGACTACTTGGATATTTTCACACTGAGTGAGAACAGAACGCGCAATCACGGATTCAAGCTTGAACTGAAGCGTTACAACCGCAATCTGTGTGGAAATTTTTTCACCTACAGTATCTCCGGTAAGTGGAATGCACTCCCAGTGAAAGTTGTCAACAGTAAATCTGTTGACCAGTTCAAGTCAAGACTAGACAAAGTCTTGAAAAGTGGCCGTTTAGGGACGCAAAACAATTGAGCAGCCATGTGCCCGCTTGATTGCTAGTCCAAAGGTACTCTCTTTGAATGGACTGTAAGGTCTCCTAGGGTACTTTCTTTCCTTGTAACTTCTTGTAATTCCTAATTCAATTCTTAATGTGCATTCGTTAATTCTGGGAATATATTTATTTTGTTTATTTGTTTTTTCTTACAAACCTATTTCAGAAGTCCAAAATTCATTTCACCTTAGTCGTAGGCATAAAAACTAGCAGACGACTATTTCCATCAATCAACAAATTCATGGTAATTGTTTTCGAATCGCTATTTAAGCTGATTTATTAACTAAAATAAATCCCATTAATAACCAAATACCATAACACTGATGCAGCGAGCAACTGATTCGATCTCAATTAAAGAATGGTCTTTTATCCACTCAGCTACGCGA